>JTDE01008845.1:0-12337 GCA_014338405.1 Paragonimus skrjabini miyazakii | reverse complement strand
TATCCCATCAAACACAGACAAATATGGGTGGTTTCACAAAACAGAACTAAGTTGGCATTGTACATAAAAATAGTATGATTAAGAGCCAAATAAATTCACACCAATACAAATTAACAACCAACATAATCTGGTAATGATGACCAGGTGTTTGTGTACGGTTCAAGATATGTTGAATTGTTCGAATGATCATCCGCTGTTTCTGGGTTGCTTGGTACAATCAAGAAGATTGTTTCTGGTTTAGTTGAAGTATACAAGCCAACAAGTAACAAGGAAACGATGACTCGGTTCTCTGTGATGATTCAAAAAATTTTGATCGCATTGTCATGTTGTTTTTCACACAGGGGATTCACAAATTTATAATGGAACATGTTGGTTGATCCGATTAGGGTTATGCCAGTTGGTTTCATAATGCCAACCAAATTTTGCAGTATATGAGTACGTGGAATTTAATATGTGCATAATGAGATGCAACAGACTATGTTCGAGGAGTATATTGGATAAAGGTGTGAAGTTGAAAGCAGTAAACAGCAATCGGAACATCGATGAACGGAATAAAATAAACGATAGGTGTACATTTTCAGACTTTATATGAACAAAAGAAAATAGCCATCTGCTACAGCAAAACCAGACTCTCTGAAAGGTTGCTTCAAGTCTATACACGCATATACGTATTCCACCTTAAGCACGATCAGATGACATTGGAGCTTAACCCAACTGTCAATGAAACAGCGATAAGATTCGAAAATAAGACAGAAGAAACCAAGATTGATGAGAAGAGTCAGAAGTTTGACGTAAGCATGCCAATGAATGCTGTATGTTACCTAAACGAACCGAGAGATTATATGTAAGGAGGGATTAATCAACTATGTAAAGTTGGATACTAAACAAAGACCAGGAGTTGCAGTAGAGAAAAAGAATCCCTAGGAATTGACCAGGGACTTACTGATTACCGTGACCCACTAAGACTTTTTTCATACACTAGAAAAAAGTTGGCAAACACAAGGGTAAATTAGGAATGAATGTTATAAATATGAATTCTGAGGAGAAATGAGATAGCTACAGATCAAATCAATCAGAAACTGAACAGTAAAGTATGATCAGAGAAATTAACGATATTGGATAGGTCACGAGAATGAAGATGATGCCGTGATAAGCAATCCATATATCCGCAGTGGAAATTGATCATGCACTCTTGAAGGAAGTTACACTATACTTCTGAGGGAAGTATGGCAGCGTAAAAACCTGGTCCGAAACAAATTTAGACCACGGATGCACACAACTATGGCAAAGCTAGTACCTAGACCGCAAACCTAATGGATGAAAATATGACATTTACGTGAAGTTTGCTGGTGGTAAAGCGTTCACACAGAATTGGCAAGTCGGCCGTGCGGATTCCACATCCATTATCTTGAACCTGTAACAATTTCAATCCTCCGGAACGAACGGTTATCTGAGGAAGACGAAGAGGGAAACGTTGAAAAACAGATGCAGAATTTGGGATGATGGTTAACAGTCTGGGAAACAATAGAAGTGTCACACAAGAAACGCACAGTACATTGCATTGACACACGATCACGCACACAAGAACGTTCGCACATGTGCTGTGAAAGTTCTTCTGGCTTACTCTTCTGAGTATTAACAGAGTCGCTCAACACAATCCAAGTGACAAGAAAATCGTACAATCTTGTTAAAAAATAACCGAGGGCTCAAGATCTTAATGAAACGCAAAAACTGTATCCGTGTGCGAAAGTGACCCGAAAAATAACGTAGAAATAGAACGCTTCCGAGCTGGTTCTTGTGGTTAGATCCGTCCTTATTGCGACAGATTTGGTAGTTTAAAAGAGATCGAACAAAGAGATTCGAACAAGCAACAGATACAGTATGCCCGAACGCAACAACTACCCTGCCAACTGAACCACAAAGTTACGTTGAACGGTCAAATATTTCATATTTGGAATCAGTTGCGTATCCAACCCATTGCGTCGTATGGGATTCATCAGCTTATCTAGGGGATTGATTGACTAAGGAGGATTTCTTAAGCAGTTCAGAATGGAATCTAACAATACTACTGTTCCATTCTTGTTTGGAATCATGGGAAGGCGGTGCACTGGATATAATCAAGTGGTACTCATAAGACAACATTAATCGCGTCAACCGTTTATTCTAGAGCGATGGTCATAACATCAGAGGTTTGGTTTCTCTATACAAAAGGTGCCAGTTCAAATCGTGGTTCGAGGATCACAACCTGATGAGTCAGTTCAAGAACGAAGCGGGGTACACACCTAAGGGTTGATTGGGTAGCAGAATACGGTGAAATTTGTTGGGAATCCGGCCTATGTGAAATGGAACGTGCCCAGTTGATCATGTGTAAAAAGATATCATTAAAGATGCGTTTTCAATTGTCACTAGCTCACTTGCTTGTAAGATGCTAGCATCTAGAAGATAAACGTTAGAGGCTGGACATAGAAGTTACACAAATTGAACCCCACTCCCCCCTCAAACTAGATTCATCGTTCATGGTTGCGTGGCGATTGCGTATCAGAATAAACGAATATCTTTGTTACCATTTTGACAGAGATGGTTAAGTCTCCTTAGTTCAATTCTGTGAATACCTCACATGGTTAGCGATTTTTGGTCCTGGTGAACCACCCACTTTGACAAAGGGCTTAGACATGATGAACTATTAATAGGTTTGACTGACAAACTTGAGGTGGATGATACTTATGCGTGTGTATCTCGCTCACTGCAACTGTAATGCAACTCCGAAAACCGTTCCTTACAAAGTGGGAATAAATACTACAATGAAAAACAAGGCCTTTGGCTACCAGCGATAGAGACCACATACATTCGAACACGGTGTGCGTTACATAAGGTAAGCTATCAAACCATTTCAGGAATGCACAAATCTCAGATGTGGTGGTAATCACAATAACTCAGTCTGGGCTGCAAAGGTCAAAATCAATTTTTTTATAAGATCAAATACTTCTACAAATAATATGAATTAGGCTGGCAGAGTACGAGTCGATGGACAGAGAGACGGTAGGCACACATTAACCATAAACCAAGGCTAGACAAGGGGGTCAATGACTCTCGGTTTATGGACGTCTGCATACACAGTGAACGTGGGCAAGCCATGGACAAATTATCCCAGTGTTCCGTGAACAAATCCGATGCAACTGGCTCGTACATTCCATTCAGTATAGTGTAACTTAACTGGGTTTTCAAGTAGGCAAACAGTCATTCTAATCTGACCAGGAGCAGACGATACGAACGGCCTAGTTCCAATAAAGGGTTATCTTGTCTATCAGTTCACACACTGGTAGAACGGATCGACGCCTTCGTCAGCGAATAAAAGAACGTATGTTTAATGCCTGACACGTGGTGTATATATATATATACATATGATATGTATGATATATATACATAACACGTGAAAAGCAGAAGTGACAAACGTGCCACAACATGAGAAGAGGAAAGAAAGCAAGGTGGAGGGTGGAGAAGGAAAAAAATGTAGAGGGATAAAAAAACGGTTACAACGATCCATACTCAGACTCGCAACACGAGCGCCATTGACTTCTGTTCTTCGCTAAACCAGACGGTTTCCTCAACCACAGGTGTCCAGTGTCCTTCGGACCCCAACCAGAAAGCCAGGAGCACCCTACTAAAACAAGCTTTCCAGTAGGGGACTCCATACAACGAACACAAGTCATGCATTGAACGTAAGGCTGCCGCTTCCAGCTCAACTCATTACAATGCGGTAGGCGGTGAGCTGACATTCGTAAGGTATGGCCAAGACAATGAAGTCTGTGAGACAACACTAGTATGTTCAAGAGTAGATAGAGTTTATCCCTTTCGAAGACACGTCGACGAAATCCATCATTGTAAACGAGGTATTCTCAGCATATACTGTCAATGCTTCGGAGACAGTGAGGGTCGAAAACGGACATTCTATGACCAAGTTCTGCACCAGTCGGCCAGGTTTTGAATCCGTAGAATAGGATTACTCTTACGGTGGACGTGTACACCCAGCGTTTCAAAGAAAGACTGAAATCATGCCAACGTCAAAGATGGCATCAGTTGGCGAACGCCATCCAAGCCCTTGCTATGAGTTCTATGATCTTGCCAGACATTCCACCAGTGGTGTTCAGCTCCCAAAGAACATGAACTTCTCAGCTGCTTTCAACTGCTCACCATCAAGAGGGAGAGGAGGTGCATGGTCCCCCCAATCTTGCGACAGCACCTTGCACATGATGGGTACGCCAAGCCAAACTGATGATCTGAATCTTCTAATGTTTTTGAGATGTTCTGGGCTCCCTGTGAACCCTCGCAGATTAGGGTGGTGTCGCCTGCATACTCTAGGGCTCAAAGTCGCGTGTCTGGAAACAATTCCACGCTCTCATATTGTCTGACAGGGCACATTCTCGTACCTCGTCTACTGCAAAGTCGAACTAGGAGGGGCTGGGCAGCCTTATCACACCTCACTTGAGATGCTAAAGGTTGGCGATACTCTGTCATAAGCCCTGCTCACGATGTTCACATAATTCTCAAGCACACCCTTCCATGATAGACAGTCCCAGAGTGCAGGTCTGTCAATCAAAGCAAAGGCCTCCTTGATATCAAAGAAGACAACAAATGTCGGCTTTCTAACATGAACGGCGGGGTTCAAGCATCTTGCAAATTCTGAAGACAACATCGGTGCAGGCACGGTCGGCGCGAAACCCAGATTGCTCCTCACGGATATGTTCATAGTGCATTTCGTTTTGTCCACAAAGACCAACGGCTGCGAGCAACTTTGACGCAATATGAAACAGACTACTCCTTCAGTGCGCTAGTCCATTTTGAAAATAGGGATGACGTTAGCCAAACCCCAGTTATTTGGAACAAGTTCATTAGTCGAAAGTTTCTAGACCTGAGTCGTTAGCTTTTTAGTTACAACTGGATCTCTATCTACAAAAAAAGCAGAAGAGAGGAAGGAAAGAAAGGTGAGAGAGGCGGAAATCGATAAGAAAATCGACAACGTCCAAACTCATAAATGGCACATCAACGTACCTGCACTCAGCGAACAAGTTAATTACAAGTAGAAGTAAGGAACCATCAGTAAGCTTCCTTACGGCCTTCACAACTCTGCGTCACCTACTTTACAGGCAACCAAGTCAAGCAACAACGCCACTGGGTTTGAACAGTCGCCATCTCACCCAAAGTCTCCGACTACCAACTCTGTTAGTCGCGAAGACTATTGCCTGAAGGACGAATCAGACCTACAGTGGCTAACTCTGCCGAATGGCATCAATTCCTCACTCGAGGTTATCATCTGTCCACCTCGCAAATTACATCAGTCGGCCGTGACATGAGCAAAACGCTCAGTGTCGCATGCGACTATCTGTCTTCCTTAGTAAATGGCCTAACAAAAGAACTCGCATGAGTCACATTATCAAATATCGCTTGTCCGACTTCATCAATGCTCACTTGTCTATGCAACCCGATGGAAGAGATCGAAATTAGATATCAACAGTCAAATATTCCAGGATGATCAACGTCTTCTTCTTGACTCTACTGATCAATACATCCTGGTCCAGAATGAAACCCTACCTGTTTCCCCCTAATGTCTGCCTCCCGAGTTGCACTGAGTCGATGAATAATGGATGCCAGAACAAGAGAGGTCAAGCTAACTTCCCATAGCTATCGTTTTTTTTTTAAGTGTCGGTACGAGGTAATCTGAGTCAGCAGTTCAGTTTTGGTTTGTGGTGGCTGGTTCTAAATCCACAGAAGTGTATACCATATTTTATGTGAGCGGCAATAAGAGAAACAGGGGCAGCTAAATTAGCTCTCGAAATGTTCCTGTCTGTGCTATAACCTTATGGACTTATTATGGAAAAGTATGCCATTTGCTTCGTCTACATTTTCACTAACAGATGGATATCAGCAGTACGGATAAGGTGGAAAAGCCTGTTAGCATTCCGTAAAGGAAAAGCGGTTTCTACTTATTAACTTTTTTCGTTATCCAAGACTCACTGTCACCGACCTGGCTGCATCCAAGCTTAATACGGACATCCCTCCAAAACTCGTTGCCTGAATAACCACGGGAGACGTTTCATATGACGTCTTGAAAGTTCACTGGGATACAGTACATGCCCAAATCGAGAACTACGGTGTCGCATGCTGTAGTATCTATTTCATGAATGGCCTGTGAGATTTGGGGCTGGAAGTTATCTCGATATTCGGGTTGAGAAATGCAAAGCCTGTACTCTAGGCTTATTTATGCTTCACAAACTTACACTTGACCAGGCCAGTTTCATAATAGCTAGTCGAGATGGTCGGTGGTATTGTTGCTCAGTAAACTAAGAGCAAGAAAACAACAATCTACGGTACAGTCCGAAACTAAGTATGTGCCCCAATAACAACGACAGTCCTGAATGGTACCTCGCCACCTATAACTTACAGCTATATCGGCAATCTGAGACCAGGCCTGATTCGGAGATAGGCTCCACATATAATGACATAATGCACGATGCCAACAACCAGTGTCGGCTAAAAATAGCATATGCTCAGCGCACAGCTGTAACAATCGTCCGCCATTATCTGATCTATGTGAAGCTATCCCAAAACTGCAATGTGAAAGAGACTCAGCTTCAACAAGACGGTCAACCCGGGCATTCATAGTTCCGGCCAGAATGACTGCATCAAAACCATGTATCGCGACCAGATAAGAGTAAAATGCGTCCTTAACGCCGATATCACTACAGTCAGTAAGAGCGTAAGTAGACACAATTAAAATATTTCCGAAAGTCTTCCGCCTGGAGCCGGTCTTAACAGGACCTGCCAAGCGGACGACACGAAGACTACTGGTAACAGGAATCCAATCTCCCAATGCAGCTGCAGCTGTCGTGCTGAGGACTATACCTATTCCAGCATGACCGATACCCGCAACCGTGAAGCGACCCGAAGTGTGTAACCAGTATCATCATCATCATCATCATAGACAGCAATACATCAGTGGTTCACACTGATGCTTAACCAGTATCGGGTAGACAATGCGGGTTCTGTTAGTTCCATGCGTTGACTACTGTCTTGGATTCTAGTCTCTGAATTGCATCAGACATCGATATGCAACAAATCTAAGGTTACTGCGACAGCGGCCTGTTGACCTATCTGTTTTAGAGTGTGAACACTGAAAACAATTATATTAATTCGCATTCTAGGTGTAAGCAAGGAACGAGAGAAAGGCTTGAGGCTGAATCTTGAAGGAAGTGACTAACAGATACAGTGTTACTATGATGAGTCATGTCTGTTGTAGGGTCCATAGAGCGGTTACTAGAAATGGGAGTCGATCAGATTCTGCAAGCTAAATTTGACAGGTCATCGAGACCAGCAAAACGACATATAGTGTTAAAGCCCAGTCCCGCTCTAAACAATTTACCGTACCACAGTGGTACAGCCATAAGATCCAACGGAGGGATTTTGGCAGTTGGTGTAATGGGTGTCAACAGAAACCCTTTGAAATTCTGACCGTTATCTTGGAGGGGATCACAAGTTGAATGCCCGCCCGTGTTGACTTGGTCTTAGATCAAACCACGCTGCGGACACAGCAAGCAAACAAGAGTTAAACTAGAACTTGAAAGTTTGGAAATAAGTCGGTTTGTTTGACAAAAACAATACGCTACGCGTTATCGTGAAAACATACTTGGATTTGAGTGGAATCAGCGTCCAGACAATTCTCTAATAGTTCCTTAATTGCGTTTGACGGGCGTTGAATCACTTCGCCCGCAGCGATACGGTTGACTACATCAGTAGGGAGTTGCTGGATAGGGCGCGGTGCCGGTGGAATGGTTGAATCTGGAGACGGCTGAACATTCGGGACGTCCGGTGATGATGAGGTCGGCGAATCGGACTTCTTTTGCACATCCATCTTTACGAAGATCCGGCGGGTCAATGAGATAAACGATGCCGTGAAATCAAGCTGGGCGCGAATATAAAATACGTGACTGAAAAAGAGACCCGGCAAAATCCCATGAGACGCATAGTTACGTTAAAGCTACTCTAAACTTTGAGCCAGTTGAATAAGGTAGTCAGCTGACACAAGCTGCGGTATGCATTCACTTTGTGTGCTTTCATCGGTCGTAAAGATGATTAGCATGAAATGAAAGCAGCTCAAATTAAATATATAAATGGCTTTGAATATTAAACCACAAGCAAAGGTTGACAGTCGGTTCCACTTCAGCACATAAGATCGGTTGCTTACGACAGAGCGATGAGGCGTTGTAATACATTAGAATTTGAGTTGTGAACACTCATCAGGACGGTAAATAATGATGCGACACTGACATAGGGACCAGTGACAGATGGGTGTAAAGTGATGGTAGACTTGGCTTTTCGTTCTCGCTGACCAACAAATGCACTAAGGGCTGTTCCCAATCACCATGGCATGTGACTTCTGATCGTGGTCCCAATCGTTCTTTCTGTTCTACTGATGTAACTTTCTACAACGACAATGGTCGATCGGAAACATAACTTCGCTTGTAATTCAAAGTAGAGTAAACCCAACGGTGTATGAAAAAATAGTTCTGCGACGTCCTACGCGTGTATCAATGTGGTCTGGCCATCCTGCAAAAGTTCATTAAAGTGCCGCCTTTGTAAGATGGTTTTATACATACCAGTTTTCAAAGGACGTTTTCGTGGAGATGGACTTGTTACATTTTTTGATGAAATATTTCGAGGAGGTATAAACAATAAGGACTTCATGCAACAATGTCTTTTCAGTCTGTGATTCACCTTCAGTGTACCTTGATAAAGTCCCGGAAAACAGCGTGTCAACAGGTGTTCTTTTGTACGCCACGTAAGTTCAGATACGGGCCTGCCCGAGTTAGTTTAGGGGTATACCGAACGTTCAGCAATTCAGCTTATCGCATAAATCAAGCCACCAGCGCAAATGATACAAGCAGCAAAAATGACAAGTTACTCGCGGAGTAACCCAGTGAAACGCACAAACTCCAGAGTGTAAAAGAGGTTACGCATAACCTCCGTAAGCACGTCACAATCACTGATTGTCCGATTGTAGGACTACCAGGAATAGGAGAGACAGAGCCTTCTATTAGGACTGTTTCATTCACAGAGGTACAACTACAACTTTCACGGAGAAGAAAAAGTGTATTTGCTTATCCCGGTCAACAAGAATGCAGCGAAGTGTCTTCAGGGGAGTACCTAGGAGGTAACGTATACGTAATTCCCATGTGCTGCCCGATCAGTTGACCGAATGTCGGTGTTGCATGGTTTACGATGGCCAAAGTACGTACTTCGTGTGCTCGATGAACGTTCACCAAACCGGTGATTACTCCCTGAGACCCGTAATCGCGGGATGATCAGACCACAGCGTGGTCCGGAATGCGTAGATTCTGAGAGTTCCGTTAAGTGGCAGGTGCCACTTGCGACACGGAGGACTTCAAGGTCTCACAAACTGTTTGTTAGAAACGCTATCCAAAACGACAGCGTGCTCCAATCCCTGGCGCACCTGCATACATAAAACTTCAGGTTGAACTTATTGACTCATTTTTGTTTCGTATTTCTTGTAACATGATTTTCTCTTGAGTATTTCTTATCACTATTGCATCAAGCCGTTTCTGAATGAATGAACACATAACGTTCATAGAAAAGCAATTAACAACCCTAACAGGGTTAACATTTTATAGTATCTCACGATATGAATCATCAGACGGTATAACCAAAAGGAAAACATTATACATAAAAGACGGAAGTTTAAGATTAAAGTAAAAGCGTACGCACTATGATGTAATTGGCGGACACTATGAAAACCGCTATTGCAAGTAAGATCATGATAGTCTGTCCAAGTTCAAAAGAAACTGTAACTGGTCCCAGTGACTACCATCGAAGTAGTGAACACTTGGATAGTTGGAGCAACGGTTTGCAAAAAGTTTCTTAAGCCCCGTCTAAGATCGTGGTTTGATGCATGCTGGTTTGCAGGTCAACAGCAAAACGGCTGATCGATTTCAACCTATGAGCGAAAGGCGAGTAATTCACATACCTCTCAGCAACCCAGGTGACCACGACCCCGTGGTCTAGTAAATAAGTGTTTGGACTATAACCTGCTACTTCTTTGCGGGTCGTGGGTTCAATTCTCCGATGGGCATGGTGTTGATGAGACCCAACTTGGCCGGAACAGCTGTCCATCAACACCCTGGATCAACTGTTTGCAAAAACACCTTTCAACCCGTTCTGGGGTTGTGATGGATGCTCGCTCGTTTGCGGGTCAACCACAAAACGGCTGAGGGATTTCAGTTTATAAACGAAAGGAAACGTAACAGCCAAGGAAAGAGATTCAAAACGAACTATTCAAGAATATGCGTGTAAAATCAATGTGAAGTTAGGTTTCGCATTACTCAGCTTATGTCCAGCTCCAACCAGGTATACACTATCGCCAATAGCATAGGATATGTTAGCTAGTCCCCAATTTGGACACTAAATTATTAAACACAAGAGGCAAAAAAATATTTGCGTGCTAAATCATACTGACATCGAAGAAGATCAGATCAATCTGGAAGCACACTCTATTGAAACACAAGACTTTTCAAAGAACCAACCCAGTGTTGATTTCTCGTTGCGACTTGATTGTTCAAGTAACCCGACTTCTCTGTTATCAGGCTGCGACTTCATAGATGTGAATGCGTGTTTGTCTACCAATAAAAGCAAGTGTCCGTCAAAGGACTTATCAAGTAAAAGGGATACAGAATTCCGAGTACGTCCACAAGGGTTCTGCAGAGTGTATTAGTTCGAGCACTACAGGTACGATTCACTCCACTTTTCCGTAGGTCAATGGCATTTTCACGTTTACAATGTCAGTTCGTTTAGCGAGCTATCGTCTCAGACTTCATTCGATCGCCACAGGACATGCATGTCCAAAATGGAAACACTGCCTTCAGCTTTTGTTAGCAACCTATAAAGTCAATTGTCTGAAACGTGCATTCAAAATGTTCCTCTTGATGTAGTACCTAATCTATAGTATTATACTGGATTTTCGTGGGTTTGTTTTACCCATTTAATTACACTGACCATGATGGATTCTGAACAGTATTGCTCTTACATGACTTAGACAAACACAGCGACGTTTCGAGTAAATTCGTATACTTCAGTTTATTGTCACTTCTGTAACCATTAGTCGTGAGCGCTGAATTCGAAATAAGGTTCACAACAGACTTAACGAGTGCTCTCCGACATGGTCGAAACATACAGTAGTACAACTCGCTCGAAAGATAGTGTTTTCCAAGTTATTTTAAAGCGTGATGGACACAACTCATGAAAACAACAAAGTAGCGAACAAGACTTGCTTTATGTTTGAGCATCAGCCTAAATACAACACAATAAATATGAAAACAGTAAACAGGATGAATAAGAAAAACAGTCAGTTGGGGTTTAGGACGGCGTGATTGTTATCAGTTACGCAATTATCGTCCCAAATTGAGAGCTAGACCTGGGTTTGAACATAATTTTGTTTAAGGCACTGCCATTGGACCCATTTTTTGTTATCCACGTCGTAAGAATGGCCAGCTCGATTTAGAAATTCAATTTGAAAGTTTGTATTATCAGTTAATTGACCTGACTTCATCATCAACTTTGAAAGAAGGAAGAATGAAATCAACCTTGGTTAATTCGTGTTATCAGTATCTTAATTATACACCGTCAAAAAAACACCCCTTGATTCAGATGCATCAAAATGTTTACAAAAGAACGAGCATATGGTGGGTTCCAGATCAGATAAAGGAACGAGTTGTTTTAATGAACAGGACTGATTACGTTGCCAAAATGAATAATATACCAGATGATAGCTCAAAATTCATGAAGATGAATGCGGAGAAAGACAAGGCACCAGCTATAGAAAAGGCGATATATAAAACGTTACGTCGAATAGACCAGGGGATAACTGATATGACCACCTTCGAACGCATCCGTCTCACTGGAACAGTAGTCTTTAAGTTATACGGTTTACCAAAAATGCACAAAGAAGGTTAGCCTATGAGATTCGTTCTAGATATATACAACTCGCTTTATCATGCTCAGACGTCAACGCTGTGTCTCCATTTCGAGACGATCGGGCAACCTGATCATTACTCACAAGCGAAAGTGGTTGAACGTTCACATACGATAATCCGGTCGTGCCTAATGTGAGGTCAATGGCGCAGTGGTAAACACGGTTGCCTCATGAACAGCATGTCCGTGGTTCAAGTCCCGGCAGTGGCAGTGATATGCACTACTGACGAGCTCTAATGAGAGCGAAACTCGAGTCTAGTGCTTCTTTTCGAAAGGGGCCGACTGGAAAGTCTATGGGAAT
>JTDE01008842.1:0-13605 GCA_014338405.1 Paragonimus skrjabini miyazakii | reverse complement strand
AAGTTTGGAGTTAAAGTTACAAACATTGGACGTGCGTAACCATGCAATCCTTGAAAATAATGTCCGGTTTAATAACAGAAAGACAAGTAGGAATGTTTACTCAACAAAGGCTATGTGCTCACCAGAACAACGCACGATTGGTCGACTGTTGTTACTTGTGTGGACACAGTCTCTGCCATGTGAAGTGTGCGTTTCAGTTTATATTACCGATCACACAAAAAGCAGTAGTTCAGTCCGTCACGTGCCCGGTATCTTGGCACAATCAACCTGAGATATCTAGAGTAAGTTGGACGTATGTCAATGGATGCGTATGGCAAAATGATCATCGATCTGCTGACGTACATGTAATCGTAGTTACGATAAAACTCGTACAGTACAGTTGATTTATTGAATTTGGGAGCTGAGTCCTTTTCATAACTTGAAAAGAAATCATGTGAGTGCCAATAAAATCACTAGTTGAAGCGTCTCACCTATGTTTGACCAGAATATTTACACGGTATGAAAAAGTAAACATGTTTACGCGATACGGTTAATGAGTGGGTTCAATCTTCCCTTGGTTTGGCATACTTTTTGATAAACTTTATATGAGGTAAACGTTGTCAGCGAAAGTTTTTCAGAAGCCTTCTACAGAAGTTAGACACATAGTTTGGCACCAGGATACAACCAGCCCATGTTTGTGTACGATCACTGAAAAACTTCTGAAATGTAGTCAATGTTCAGTCCATATGGATTTACGATATAAGTCTTTAGATAACAAAGCATCCTCTAGTTTATTGTGCATAACAACTGAAACTGTTAACCTGTTTCAGTTCTAAAGCAAAACGAATGCCGCGATGTGAGATACTTAACGAAACACAAAAGTCTGTTGTGTCCTGTTGGTGCATGAGGATATCAAATTCAACCCTAATACACATCGCCCATAAATCTGAGGCTCTTTGGTTATATCTGGCGTTATCTGTACTAGGTAACCCATTTATCATGTGTCAGAACCAACAGTTAACAACAGATTTTCATATTTTGTTGAGTAACATGCAGTAAAATGTGTATTTGCTTTCATGTTTCAAGTATCACTGTTCAGACAAAAAATATTACATTCCGAAAGAAAGAAACTACACTCACCCGAGTTCCACTTCAACATCAGAAATTTTTTGTGCAGCCTTTACACTCGCATCACGTAGTTCTTTATTTGGAAAGACATATTGGATGAAATCTAACACATTTTTTTCCTTGAGGTAATCCGCTTCAAAAAGGGAAAGTTTCTAACAGTAGATATAAACCAACAATCACAAGTAAATCAGAATACCTGAATGATTGATTTCAAGGATACGTCATTTGTAACAGCTATAGTATCGTACACTGATCGTGCTTTTTCTATAAGTGAAAGAGTTCTCAATTCCACATTTTCAACTGATATATTCCAGGAGATGTGGCAGCCACTTGCAGATGACATCCTGCACAAAACAAAGTAAGGCAAATTATTTAGTATAATCATAGAAAATATAAAAAATATCTTTAATCACTGAGTGACAACAGTGATATAAGTCCGTCAGCCAGTCCATTTTCTAAGATTTAAACAGCCTTGGACAGATTTGTCCCATTTATGTGTGGAGGCATTTCCAAAGTCCACAAAAGACCAGAGCTTGAGAGAAATGAAAACGTTGCGGAAACAAAAAAACACCGCCATTCGATGAGCAGAAATCTTGAAAAAGCCGGACGTAAGAGTGTGCCAGGTAAGCCGACGGGCGCGCGACGAAGTGGTTGATTAAAAACACGAGTGGAAAATAACCAGACATCAGACATGTAAGCATAACACGGAAAACCGATGACATTAGAATAATACGAAGTTTCTGGCAAATTTCAACATTTTAAGTTTCAATTTCGCGAGCAGCACTCGTCAGAAATACTGCAACCAGAATCACGTTAACAAGGAAAAAAACTAATTTCAGTTTACAGTGGTTGCGTTGTGTCCGATGCGATTCAATAAATTTGAAGATTCCTGACAAACGCTAAAAGATATAAGTGGAAGGCGAATCACTGTGATTTGCACGCAACGCTGTTATGGTCGAGTTACTAGGGAAATACACGATAACTACTGTGTTCAAACAACTTTGCCTTTCTCAGTTTTATATTAGACATGGATTTTCTCTAAGCTCGATGAAAAGTTAGGAAGTAGACGTACCCGATAATTTGAGAAAATCATAAAACTGGAGACAACCACAATACAGGAAAAATATTGGATAGCTGTGGACCCCTACATTAACATGGCTGCTGGCCTCCGACACGTCATCAAGAAGGTTAGCTGTGGGGGTAAGTAACCTCTAATCCCGTAACTGAATAAATCAGCATGTCTGTCATTCTCTTGTACTTGTGTTCTTGGCGCTCATAACACCATGTGAATGTAAGTAGAACATCTAAGACCATACAACTCTCTTCCTCAGGTTACTGCGCTGATGATAAAGTGGGAGCATAACTCACAATGTTAAAAGTGCATGCAATCGTCAAGTTCGATGTGTGAGATGGCGAATGTGGTAGCTAGGCTTGAAAAAGTTGCGCATTTATGAGTTGGTCGTGTTCACTAACACAACTGTTGACGATACCTACTTATGCATTATTGTAGACCGTGGTGGAGTGAATCTCATATACAGGGGCAGTTGCGAGTCACATATGTTGCGGTGCGTGCTGAAGCCTAATGAATACGCATATGAATGACACAAGCGGAGGACAAAAAATATGCTGCCGAGTGGACCGACTAGTTGATTGACTCCACAGAGATGAAATCAAAGTTGAAAAGTTGGATGGCGGCATGGGTTTGACATACACAACATGAGTGTAAATGCTAAGCTTTAACAAAAACCGTGAAAGAAGTCAAGTGTACAACTGAAATCATTCTATTCAAAAAGTTCACCACGAGAAAAGATAACGGAATCTTGGGAAGACTGCTGTTAAACAGTATTTATAACAATTATTCAAAATCTCAACAAACATGTTCTAGCGTTCAAAAAACGTAACTTTAGACAGCTGGTAGAGCATCTGCCGCGTTTGGGCATGGTGTTTCTGCCGCTGGTTCGAATCCAGCCGAAGTCCAGATTTTTCGCAATCGAGTCTCTTCTAAATTATCAAATCTGCCAAACTACTTATCAGTAGCTTGTTAAGTTTCAAAATTCCTTGCAATTCTTCAAAACCTTTTTAAAAGGGTGAGCAACAGTATGAGTCATGTTCCATTAAATATAGGGAAAATCATGGGACTCCATGTATAACCTGAAAACGGAATAGTGAACGGAAATTTGGAGGAGGCTTATAAGGGAAGTCATCAAAAACAACACTATAACGCTTACGGATAATGCTCAATGTTCACACAGACAATAACATTTGGACAAAGTAGTACAAATGAACGCTTCTGAGTTTGTTTGTGCAACGAGAAACGCAGCTGGTCTTGAGACACCAGTGTATCACATAACTAAGGTGGGGGTTTCTTAGGAACATGTATAATCTTCCTCTTGTAACCGGGCAAAATGAGTATGGTACAGCAAAAGAAAATAGGCAAGAAAAATCGAGACTGACTATGTATCGAACAACGAATAGGAGTAACTAGTACCAATGTTAGAGACTGCTCAGGATACTGTTAAGGCTGATATCAGATGTGTCGGATGTGTCATGACAGATGTTGTACCTACAATGATAAACGACAGTGGTGTGTGCATCGGTATTCGCGGTTGAACGTATTGTATTCGCAACTCCAGGGTTGGTGAACTGACAACAAGACTAAAATCAGTGTCAGACCGAACTGTATCCATTGATTGAAAAAAACCTACTGATAACAGACGCAGAAAAAATCCCGGGTGAACTGGACAGTGAGAATGTTGAATCTGAGATACATGCTGTGCTGTTGACGAAGTTAGGCGTTAAACACTTGCAAGGGAGGTGGATGAGGAAGCCGGAGCTGTTAGGCATATTAATCTATGAACACCGAATAAGTCTGGGCATGAAATCGAGAAGTTGATAACACTGTGGGAAGAAAATTTACAGTCTGGGTACGTCAGTAAGACCATGCTGACAAGTATGTTCACTACTAGAATAATCCAGAAACGTAGGCGGCGCTTAAAAGAGTGCGATGACATCAACATGAATCGAGACAAGACAATATTTCGAGTAGGCAATGAGTAGACGAGGTTCTACGTACAATGATGGTAAAGTACACAAATGAGGGTTTCTGTGACGTTTTTAGCCACATAAGAACACGCGCGTGAAAAAGTGAACGGAGGCAAACGGGAAACGTCCTAATAAAATGTTGACGCGTTATATGGTAGGTGCAACCGATGATACTGAACTTGTGTGCTTTTGAGCTTGCCTGGTCAAATCTGGAAAGTGGACGCGCAATCACCATCAGATGCTTGGATTTAATTAAAGCAACTAGACATATCAAATGGATATCATCGTGTTGAGTTAGTGTCGTAATTTGCAGAAATTGAAGATTGTAGTGGCAACATTGTTTGATTTAACGCTAGCATTGGGTGAAAACACAGAAAAAGGGTGTCTAAACTATGGTATGCATAAAAAGATTAAAGGTGTGCATAGCCAACGCAGATGTTATGGTTGATGATGAAAAAACCGAGTGCATGAAAAACGTCGTTTGAAGTGTGGAATCAATACGTTTGACAGAATTTTCACCGAATCAGAAAGCTCTTGACCTGCTAATGATGACTACTCGGACTTAGAGATAAGGACCTGAATACGTATCACTTGGAGCACTGCGTTAGTCGCTATGGATATAGATAGGAATGAAGATAATATATGATGAGTTAACAGTGCACGCAGAAGAGTCGCTAAGGTCTATCAGGTAGTTATGGATAGAGACAAGGATCAAGGATGGTTGACAAAGGCTGAGGTGTTCCAACAACTTACCTAACAGTTTCTTAGTATATATGGTGTAGGATCACTCGTACAAATTTTCACTCCGAGATCGATAGAAAACGGATAGTCAACACAGTACCAAATCTTATTCATTAACCCGACCGAGAAACAAACGTGTGAAACTTTGGTAAGTCCGGTGTAAAAGAAACAGAACGGCAAAATTAGATGACCCTACTGAAGAGGAAAGTACATATAAACATAATATAATAACACAAGCAAAATTTCATCGGGAGCGTCAGCTTTGGTTCATTTCAGTTCAAATTGGCTCACAGGATGAAGCTGTCATATGCCAGTGAATGCCCAGCTTCGTGTTCTTGTAAACTCTTCAATTCCACCCAACTTCAATAATTATGCTGATGTTTCATTTCAGTTTGTAGCAGTACACTGTGAAATGAATGAATCATGGTCACTGACAAAGGTTGGTTGATAAATTATATTAGGTTGAAACACGATAACAGTAACAATCAGTCACATGCGCATCAACTTGATAACGGGATCGATGAAACAAAAATATGTTTGTCATCAGAAGACAATAGCATACCGAACAAGCTCGATTTCGGTTATTCATCATCAGGCTATTTACTTAACATTTCTATGAAATAGAGTTGTCAGGGCGAAACGAACAAAAACAAGTAACAAGTTCAAGTGAGGTCAGACACGTCATGGACACACATGGAAACATTTCGATATGATTGCGTCACAATTATGACGCAACTAAAACCATGGCGCTTTGATCGGTCGTGGCAACTTCAACGTCTGAACAAGGCACTTTTGTGCGCATGAGGATGAATTTTTTAATCGAATTCCAATCGTTTCAGCTGTGGCCAAAATTCGGCATCTGACAGCTTTTGAGTGACCGGCGTCGACTCGGTAAGTCGAACGAAAAGAGGAGTCCAGGTTGACAGTAAGATGTGTATCAACGAGGTATGCAATAATTGCGCTGGTAGTTGTCCTGGTGACTCCACTACTGATCCAGGCTGGATGATGCTCATGAATACATTTAGTGTCTGTATTAGAGCCTGAATTCAAATTGAAACAGAGATAAAATATAGTAGTAGATGCGGACTAACAACTCGAAAAGACGTTTTTATTTCGTGAAATTCTTCGCACAGGTGTCACTGTCATTTACAAACGAAGGACAACAGCAAGAACCTTATACAAGTGTTCTTGAAGTGTTAGAAACAGCCTGAAAGGAAAATAGTCGGGTTTTAATTGGCAGCCAAAGACTGACATGACACGATTCATGCTCGAACGGATCTCGTTGAGTTTCTGCTGGTGTTTATCACAGAGAAGTTAACATTTATAAAATTGCAAGGCACAAAACAATCACAAAAGGTCAAAGGTCAAAACTAGTTCGGTTACTACCGAAGTAGCATCAACCTCACAAACAGTCGTTTTTGTACGCAAAAAATGGGGTGACGGTGTTTGACTACAGCGGTTTCGGTAGATCGTAGCAAACGTTTGTTTCAAGTCGAGAACAGAACACGGAATAACCCTGATGAATCAATCGAGTGTTGGGTCATCAAGTAAGGCTTGGCAACCGATGAAGCTGGCTTCTTCCAGGTGTTTGCTGTCAAGTTGCCTGATTGCGCGATCGTCTGTTGAAACCGTTTCAGTGAGCGTTCGGCAATTCTGGTTTCAAGCTGGCGTTCAGTTCTGCTAACAAAGAATGTTCCGCATGTACATTTGTACTCATAGATTACGTTTGATTTAGCAATATGAGGCGTCGGTTGCCTAACCGGGGGAGTGGGGATTCGGACCCTTCTGTACATGATCACAAGCTTCGCGGTAAATAACGTGCGGATACCAGTTAACCTGACTGTTCGACGCACGCTGTCTCCCTTGAATGATATATGTAAAACTACTGTCTTTTTGGGAACTATGCACTGAGAATTATTTGGCAAATTGCTTGTGATGAATTTTCTGACAAATCCTTTTAAATAATCGTTATCTTACAAAGTCTGCTCTACCTGGCGGAGTTCCTTGTCCAAAATGTCACTGGTTCAAAGCCGTCTTGCTCGGTCGAACAGCGTGCGTATCAATAGTCTTTTTATATGTTACCAGAAAAAAACCGTCAAAGTGTAGTATTGCAATCAGAGTTCATCATCCCATTTTGTGCGTACAAAAAAAGCTGTTTGTGACGTTGATGTTGCCATGGGTTTTCAAATTTGACCCTTTGTGATTGGCCTGTGGCTCGTCATTTTGTACATTTAACCCCTCTGCAATAAACACCAGTAGACATGCAGCTAGACACACATGAGCATTAATTGTGTCGTCTTTGCTCCAGTCAAATTTGAAACGGAATGTGTAAGTAGAAAGAAAACTTGCCATAAAGTCGACTTTTGTCCCCCTTCTGTTAAGTAAAAATAAATCAAGCAGCTTGATAATCCACGTTTAAAATATCTAAAAATCATCCCGCAGATCGATGCTGTACATTTTGCGGTGCTTTTTTATATTTTATAGGGTTCGTTATTATCATCAACATCAACATCATCATGAAAGCTATGAGGCCGATCAAATGTAACTGTGGCTCGGACCGCCACTCGCTACAAAAGGTAAAGTGGAATATCCCAGAATAAAACATTATAAGAAGGCTACAAATTAATGAAGGACTTAGCGGAAGGATGTGAAATGGTGTGGATGCAGGCACGCCATTGATTGCGACACACCGCCATCTGGGATAACGTCTCCAAACAGCGGTTGGAGTGATCACTAGGACCCAATCCAGGCAGGCGACACCTATCCACTCTGCTCAGTGGAGCAGTCAGGGTCTTCATATTTCGTGACCACGTTTTTGCTTGACCACTATGTGGTTTTACCTAGCTTTTGGTGGTCTCATTATATAATGCCCGGTGTAGTAAACGCTCAGCTGGCATACGGAATACGTGACCTAACCATCGCAGGCTGTGCACCATGATTAGTTGACCAATTGATCGCGTATCTCAAGCGTTCCGGAATACACGCAGACGAACTGTCACATTGCTCAAGTGATCAGTCCACTTAATGTGGGCTAGTTGATGGAGACAACGCCGATCAAATACAGCAAGCCTGTTGATATCTTCCTTGTGAACAGGCCACATTTCCGAACTATAGAGCAAAACACAACATACGCGAACATTATATACTCATCCTTTCAGCGACAACCGGACGTCTTTTCGACACCACAGAGGACGTACTTTGGTAAACGTAATTCGTGCCTTTGCTTTCCTTGCTGATATCTCATCAGCAATATTACAAGCTGACGAGATAGTGCTACCCAAGTAATTTAGACTGTTCACAGTCTCAAACGGATTACTTGCAATAAAGAAAGTAAGGGCAGAAATGCCCCAGTCTCGAAGCAGCACTTTGCACTTTGAAAGTGCAAAAGGCATCCCATACAAACCAGCTCGGTCACTCACCCTGTCCGGCACGATCAGCATGTCTTCGCCAGAGGGGCTAAGTAAAACAATGTCGTCCGCATACTGTAGGTCGGTCAAACTAGCTCCAGAAAGGAATTCAAAACCAAGTTCACTTGGTCCCTTAAGTGAAATTTCTAGAATGTTGTCCATGACAAAATTGAGCAACAAGGGTATGCCGACCAAGTTTATGAGCATACTGTCGGTGCTTTATTCCCATATCTCAGCTCAGGTTAGAGTTTACGGTGAAATGTCTGACAGGTTCAACACCATAAGCAGCGTACGTCAAGGCTGTTCACTTCCACCAATGCTGTTTAATTTTTTGAGGGCCAAAATAATGGAGGAGTGTCTGTAGCATTCAGATAATGCCGGCATGGATCTCCAATCACAAACAGCGTTAGATGTCACTTCACGTTCCGACAAATACTTCGGAATGTGCTTTGTAGCCTCAAAGTGCAAACTGCTTCTGCAAAATTGTTGTGACTACGTAGATTAATCGTTAGATAATGAAGTCATGGGGGTTGTTGACCGGTTCGTATGCCTGAAAAGCTGTATCAGCGGCGGTGGCTGTGAATAAAATGAAACAAAAGCGCGCAACTTTAAGGCCAAGGCGGTGTTCGCTAACCTGGGGCATCTTTGGCAATAGAGATATCTCTTTCTGTCGCAAGGGTAGTATATATAAGGCGATAATGATGGCTGTATTATTTTATGGCAGGGAGACTTGGCCGCACAGGGTAAAAAATGTGAACCATCTCCAGGTATTCGAACGCTGGTGTTTGCGTTCGATCACTTGTATCGGGTGGTACCAGCGAGTAAGCAACAAGGAGGTTAGGAAGAGGGTGTTTGGCATTGAGTATCAGACTAGTTCTTTCGTTTAATCTTCACACTTGCACAAACTTAGAAGGTTTGGTCATGTACTAAAGATACTGATGTTGAATGTTTGAATATAGACGTAGCTATTTTTAGTAGTTATGTTCCTTTCTAATCCCTTTTTTCTTCCCTCTTATTATACAGGGTTCGCATTTTCTTCTTGTTTGTGGCTGCATGGCAGTTAAGCGTCAGTGCAAACGATTGATGTAATGGTGTCTATGAAGATTATGAATCGGATATCCTTGATGAACACCACTAGAAGTGACGAACGCCCCCATCAACTCTCACCCTGCTTAAAGAATGGGCACACAGTGATCTCCACAGATGTTCCTGGCACCATTCTGAAAAGAAAACAGTTCTAGAGAGCGTTACAACCAATTGAATCAAAACCATCTTTAATGACGGCCGTCGGCCGTCTATAAGAGTGTCGATTTCCCAATATCCGTTGCAAGATGGAAATGTGCTCAATGCACCTTCTACTGAGTCGGAATCCTGCTCTTTCTTCAAGTATTTCATCTTTCTTGGGCCTTGTGAGCCGATATAAAATGAGACCAGTGAGTAACTTGGACGCAACAGATACTAGAATGATCCTTCTGTGGCTACCACACTGATTTAGGGCCTCCTTTAAGGAAACGGGAATTGCCATTGATATGCACTAACCACGGTGTACCTCTTCAGATTCCCAAATCGTCCGCAGGATGTTCATCAGTTCTGACCAACCTTTAAAAGAGAAGGAGCGGTAATTGCACAAGAGCTTCCGTACGTCAACCAACTTCTGTGCCGAGTGCACATCCTGAGGAACGTGCGCGATCGGACCTCCAATCTGACCGTGGTCATCATCATAGACAACAAATACATCAGTGATTCACACCGATATTTAACTGCTACGCAACCACAAAGGAAAAATCTCATATAGAAACAGAGAAGAAAAAAAGATAAAGCGGTCGGAAAACCTCTGCAACGACCACTGCTGTGAGCTACTACACTCGCACGTACAACGTAGATCCAATTAATTAGAATGGCGATTGTCCGTTTGCAGTAGGGTATCTACTGCTATGCATGCGCTCCTTGCATGTAAACCAGTCGTTCGGCAGGCAACTGGAAAACTTTCCTGTAATCCCCCGTTGGACCAGGCAATTCAATGGAATTTTAGAAGTTACTGCTGTAAACAACGAGGCGACAAAGAAGACGCACGTCTGTTCATCTAGCGTAGCAGCATACACAAAGCTGGGAATGATGACCAAGAAACAACCACACATAACAACGTTCAACCAGATGCTAGAAGAGCTTTGAGAGTTTTTTTGTAATTGTGGCTACAGGTAATTTTTGCCTTACTTTATTTTAATAAAACAAGGAAACGCAAACGATCATTCCGTGGTCACTTTGGATCGCCCGGAAAGTCAATCGGACGACCAAAATATGGAACCAAACTCAACGGAGCCAACAGGTGCGACCCCAACAGGGGCGGCGCAGGTCCTAGAGGACTTCGGATCAGTCCAACTGTTTAAATGCCATCCTGCACCGAAACGTCGCAGAACCCTGCCAACACTACGAGTGACAGCAAATGAATCACAACCGGGACCGAGTTCAGTTGCAGTGGCGGTGTCAACGGCGAAACTAGACTCGGATATTTGCGGAGAATTCGGACGGAGGGAGTCACCGGCGGAGAATGGAAATATTGACAGCTGGATCAAATGTCAATTCTGCCTTCAGTGGTATCACTGGGACTGCGTCTTCACGTCATTCTTTGACCAAGAGCTGCATTGCACGCGATGCCAACAGTACTTTGAAGCTAGCGCCAGCAGGTAAGTGCGAATAATTTTGTCGTAGTGGACATTACGACTGTAGAGTGGAATATGGGAATGAAATAATAAGGTATGTTTCCAATTAAATTCGCCAGTGAAATCCAACCCCTCCACATCGCGGTGCATTGGTGAAACCGGTTTAGATGCCTGACTAGGAGGGCTCTGGTAAATCCCTTGTACAAAATAACTTTGCATACGGTCACCTAACAGTTGTACGTTTTCCTCCATTCCAGTGCCAAATGAAGATAAACGCCGAAAAGAACTTTGACTGAGAAATGAAACATGGTCGGAAGGAGAACGATATCATATGTTCGAAACAATTGAATACCTTAAAGAGTTTGAA
This sequence comes from Paragonimus skrjabini miyazakii, assembly GCA_014338405.1. Classification (NCBI taxonomy): domain Eukaryota; kingdom Metazoa; phylum Platyhelminthes; class Trematoda; order Plagiorchiida; family Troglotrematidae; genus Paragonimus; species Paragonimus skrjabini miyazakii. The sequence continues at coordinate 2,281 of JTDE01008842.1, read as the reverse complement.
AAAAGCAATTAGCACACGAACACTGGTAGATACAAGCAGTTCGTATTGACTCGTCAGTATCACAATAACGTAGGTGCGGTTTTTTATAGCAGACAAATACAGGGGTGGATAATCAGTAAGCGATTTATGGTAGGTTGTTAAGTCCAGGGAATGATCGGGTTCACGAACAGTTGTTCCCGAACACAGAGGGATAATTTGAGTCAGCTGATTGCGACTGTCTTGGCAAACTGTAAGAATCTTGGGTAAGAATGACGTGACAGGACTCTGAATACGCAAGATGGATCGCCAACGTGACCAGTCGCTAGACACGTCCTGACCACTGTTCAAGTTGCGATCCACCTTGTGCATTCAGAGTTCTATCACGTCACTATTATCCGAAATTTTTGTGGTTTGTCAAAGCAGTCGCAATCAACTGACTCAAACCAGCTCTCTGTGTTCAGGAAGAAATGTTTGTGAACTTGACCCCTCCTTGGTCGTAACGACCTATCCTAACCCGCTTACTGAGTATCTACCTCTGTATTTGTCTGCTATAAAAAAAAAACCGCACCCACGTTATTGATTTGTTCAAGATATCATATGTTTAAACATGAAAACGACAATAAAATTTATTCGTGAAATTCCAGTGTAATATTTGTCGGAATGGAAGAAAGACAGTAAGATAAACAAGCTGCATAAGTGAAGTCGGTGGAATTGCGTCTGCGTAGTTGATAGTCGCAAACAGTGCAAACAGTAGTAATCGACTACTGAACGCCGTGAAAACGGTTACTGGGACCTGTTTCACCGTACTCATCCATTTGTCGATTTCCTTAGCCACGCTATCGTCCAAATCGATTTGCTGTGCCATTTTGCTTCGATCTGCTTGCATGCTTAACGTCTACGTTAGCGTTTTCAATTTCGTTTTGAACATTTCGGAATCATTCGGCTCAACAAAACCAACCTTCACTGTGTCCACATCCTCTCTCGGTGTCATTGTTCTAAATCGGTCTGGTAAGTGTGCGCGACCAAAACCCAGGTGTCAAGATGGGCCAGGTGTTTAGTGCAAACAGCATCTTCACAGTGACCCTGTGTGTGGGGAATTTTAATGACCCAGCATGGTGTATTTACCCTGACCCTGAAACTGCAACCTACAAGTTAATAGCAGTTACTGTAGTGTGTAACGGAGTGAAAGCACTGAGGAACAGAGTTTCTTAGAAGGATCCTTCTAAGAAACTCTGTTCCTCACGTTTGGCCCTTGTCGACGAGGGCCAAACGCGAATCTGGAATGCATTCCAGAGAACGGTCGTGCTGGCACCACGTGGTAACAAAAACCGACAAGCATGAGCCAGAGGCCCAGTAAGTCATGCACACAACTTACACAGTCAATAACTCAAATAACTGCAATCACACGACAGTGAACTGTATTACACTGCCCGATGTTGGCTATAGCTACATGGTCTGGGTATATGTGCGTATTTAAGCACATTCTGGTGTATGAGGTCATTTATGCCACTACGGGCCCGAAATAAGTACGTATGGAGCATAATAATGAGCCGGTTCATTTCCATTACTCAAAATGTGTATCGCATTTCATTACATTCTAATTTGGCCCATTTTTTTAAAAAGTATTTTTTCACAAACTACGCACTTCTTTTTTCACGTATCTTGCTTACATTTCTTGTCGTACGACGATGCATGCTGGTGGTGGATTCCAGTGAGCGGTTTGAAGGTGGTGTCCGACGGAAAGTGAGCGTTTTTCCAATTGTTATTTCTCGTATAGAGGAAGTTGCTTACGACGAAGCGGGTGCTAACAGTTCCACAGTCGTATGCAATTCTGGAGATGGTGGAAAAGTGTCCAAAGTGATAGAAGGCTTGAAGGAATGGGTATCAGAGTATCAGATTCCCAGGAGAGCAGTTACAGCGCTGTTGCGAATAATCAATCCTTTGGCGACCTCCATGCCAACTGACGTCCGTTCTTTGTTGCGTACACCACATAATTGCCCCTCAAAACTCATAACCGGTGGGACTTATGCTCATTTCCGGATTCAAACTGGCCTGTCACGTTTGCCAAATGTTGCATCACAGATGAATGCGAATTACCTAGCCATCCAGCTACACACGGATGAGGTTAGACCTTTCAAGTCGTCGAAGTTGCAGCTATGGCCTATACTTTGTGAGTTAGTGAAGCTCATTACATTGCTGGTCGAAGCAAACCTTCGAATGTGAACGTATATCTGTCTGATTGTGTGCTCTGACATCACACGGAGTTACCGTCGGTAACCTTCAGTCTAAAAAGCAGTTGATT
>JTDE01008839.1:16642-27246 GCA_014338405.1 Paragonimus skrjabini miyazakii | reverse complement strand
CCGGCATGAAAGAAAATCAGTTTGCCTTGCAGGAGCTGTGAATGAGGTCCAAGAGATATTAGATATGTTGAAGTCGCCACCCATTAGTTTGTATTCGCGGGTATGTTTGGTACATGACTTATCACCTTTATGAGGTCAGTCAAGTCACTGCTAGTAGCATTAGGCGGTCGGTGAATACATTCAATAAGTAGGTCGCGAGAACCTATGGAGGTGATTAACCACAACGCGTCCTCGATCTTATTAAGACTAAGCTCGCCAAGTATGATTGCGGAAAATTGCTCTTCTAAGTAAGTGATGCATCCACCGCATCGTCCTGTGAGACGATCCCTACGAAATGTATTATATCCCATGAGGCTTAGTTGTGTGTCCGGATTATCGGGTGAGCACCACGTTTCAGTGACTAGAATAACATGGGGATTAGACAGAAAGACAAAAGATCTAAAGATGTGCATCTTACTTATCAGTGATCTTATGTTTATGAGTGAAAAGTATATGGAATTGATTCCATCAGACACAACATTTAAGCTGCTAAAGAACTGCGTGACAGATCGGGCAGCGGGTTGCGAAATATCATGTTGAGAGGTCTGGTTTAAGGGATATATTAACTTTCCACTCATGTTCGAGTGGATGTCGCAAACGTTTGACTACACGACAGAAAGTGCTGGATGAGTGTCATTATGGTAGGATGACTGAGTGTGACATGAGGAGAGGGGCTAGGTGGTGGTGGATAAAATGCCGAAGGGTGCATCAAAATGAGTTATGTTGGCGGACATTTGTAAGAAACACACTCGGATGTGCGCGATCATGAAAGATCATTACATGCGGTACAAAGCAACAAATGGATGTATAACAAGACAAACATGAAATCTGTTGACCAAAAAAGACGTAATCAGAGGGCAAATCGTCACAGTTTACAACGTCCGATTCACAAGTAAGAAAGGAAGATTGGTAGTCTGTTTCACAGATTTTGTCCAAGAAATGAGATGTTTCATTAATTTACCCTTTACAAGGTTAGACAAAGACGACGTTTGAACTATCTCAAGGTCACGTCGCTAAATACGTGCAAATGAATCTTCGAAGTATTTCGGCTGTACTTCACGAAGCATCGATGGGGAAAATGTTGAAATATTTCCGTGTTGGCGAGGGAGGAAAGGAAATTCCAAAATCCGGCGATGAATTGAGCAGACTCCAGCGCGGGACCGCGGTGACTGCGGGAAAACTTAGGAAAGTTAAAAATTTCGCTAATCGTTCGGCTAATATGGGGTTTTGAGTTTGCGTTCATCGCAAAAGTTTTCCTTGCATTACGGATGCTCGTGGGGATAGAAAAAAGGGCGCAGTATCATGCGTTAAATGGGAAAATGGAAAGTAATCACATTTACTATGGTGATTAATGTAAATGTTATATTTTTTGACATAAACTTTGCGCGATTTTAATATTTTTGTGTTTTCCAACAAAGTATATAATATTCGGAAATAATTGTTATGGCATTCTGCGATAATTGGGTAACCAGCAGAAACTTCTAGACTGATTATCACGTGATAATCAAAACTCCGTCGAACGTTTTGACGCCAGTTTGTTTTATAGGGTTAATGATTAAACAAGGATATATATTTCATAGCACATAATGATTACTAGATGGTTAACGGGGAGGGTTACGAGGCAGGGAAGACAACACGATATGAATTGAGATTTCAGTTGGTTTATTATGTATATTTGACGTCAGTTTGTTTCATAGGGTATAATGAATATTTCATAGTACGCAACAGTTACTAATGGTTAATGGGGAGGGTTTGAAGCATGGAAGAAAACGCACGATGTGAAGTGAGGTTATAATGATATTAAATGAAGTGATCTAGGGAGATTTTTTATAACAGTTTTCTGTGGATAGTTTTTGCATGTTGGCCAAGTAAGCAGTAAATACCGGCTATCATTTTAGTTATAGCCTGATTGATAACAAAGTGAACAGGTTATTACATATGGGCATATGTACACGTGGAAAAGTGTATATGTGATATAATCCCTTTTTGTTTCCGTTTTTGTTTAAGTACAACTTTATGTAAGTGACGCACATGAATAAAATTGTTGTGACCGCAAAAGACGCTTGGCCTGAGAATTAGTTTATTGAGTAAACGCCCGTATTGGTCATGTCAAAAATCAAACCACTGCATGTTAGGCATGCATTCACATACATCATTGTCATTGGCCTTGGTGGAACTTCTGCCGTATACACCGAGGACAGAATCAACCATATGTTAGCGGAATTTCCAACCATTTTTAAGAGCAACGTTCCATCGACCAGTATCTACCTGAAATCTAGCAAACAAGGAGAAATAGTACAAAGATCGCATAAACAAGGAAGCTGGAAATGTTGTCATCTATGCTTGACCATCAGATGTGTTACTGTTCTTGTTTAAATGCAAAGCAAACACTGTATGGTCGTATATTTCTATTCCGGACATATCTTTAAAACGCCGCAAGATGAAATACTCTCAAGCTATAGGACGACGTATTTCATCTCGAAAGTGGCAACGATTGCAATTGTAAGACTTGAAAAAATGAGCTAACGCCAATAGCGGGTTATTTTCGCGAACACGTTCGAAACATTTTCCATCACCAAATCAAAACTTCTGGGACTTATCCGATTTACTTCAATTTCCCCATTAACGCCGCTTAGTTACAATTGATGTACCGCAGGTACTTTGCCTGAAATTCTGGTTTTAAAATTTCAAAGAAATGTAAAGATCGAGGATTTGCGCCCAAAGGTCCTTTTTTGCCTTTTGAACGACCTTCAAAGCGAATCTCGTGAAACAGATAATTGCCCTTTTTTGAAAAAGCACACAAATATTAACATCGTGTGAAGTTTCTGTCAGGTAAATATATCATATACATTATTCTTGATATTATATGTGATCACTTCACATCTTGCCATTTAACATTTGATGTTGCTTTCTTTTTCTTATTCCCACGAGCATCGTTATACGAGAGACATTTGCAAGATGGATAGACGCTCAAAACCCCATATTTGTCAGGCGATTCACAAGATTTTCAACTTTTGGAGGCTTGCGAGCAATCGACGAAATCCTGCGCCGGAGTCCGTTCAAGTTTCCACCGGATTTTGGAATTTCCGGTTCTCCCTCGTCCAAACCGAATTACTCCAATATTTTCCGACCGTAATAACGTCAAATAACGGCGGAATCCTTCGGAGGTGCACTTGCACGTATTTCCCACGTGACCTCAAAATAGGTGAAATGCCATCTTCTACATGGCTTTGTGTAATGCGAACCAATCTAACGTCCCGTTTTTCAGGCTGGTGCATGCGTCAAACGTTTGTAAATTGCAACCGCTTTCTTTCCGGCTACACTATTTTTTGTTGACAGATTTCATGTTTGTCGTATTAAATAACTATTTGTTGTTTTGGATCGCATGTAATTCTCTGTTATGATCGCGCACATCCGAGCGTTTCTCACAAATGCCTTAAGCAATATACATCATTATTGGTCTTAACGCACACTGGATACTTTGGGATTGTTCATAGCCTTAGCCAACTAGAGGGAGCATAGTAACATGGGTTTTTCAATCTCATGCTCCATTCAGCTGCTGGTGGCTCCACTTTTAGAATGAATCAGAATCGCAAAGGCCTACACCAATGATGTGTATTGTATCGTTGAGAACGTCGAATCACAAGCCACTGTACTTCCCGGAATTATGAAAGGCTCAAGATGAATAAAACCAAAGTAACCATACTACCCATTGTGGCTATATGTAATTCGCTTCATCATGCAACAGTAAAGTGATTAGTCGAGTTGCTGGATCTAGTTGGCAAAAACTGAAGATTAATTCGAATGTGTTGAAACATTAAATCTGATGGACTCAGAGGAAATGCCTTCATTCTCTCCCGACGTCATATAACTTTTCACTGATTTATGGCAGTAGATCCACTGTCAACTTTGCGATTCACTGGTTTATGACAATAGATCCACTGTCAACTTTGCGATCCGTTTACAACATAGCCCAAAGTACAACCTCAGAAGCAAACAATTCACTTTGACAGCTTTTAAATCCCGAAGAATATTGCGCTCAAATATTTCCCCAGTAGAATGTTCCAACATGTTGAACAAACTGCCGCATAGAATTAGAGTTAGTAGTAATATGAATGAACTTAAGCAAGGCTTAGAAACTTTCTTGACATTAACGGACGTCATGTTCGTTTTAAAATTATGCCTCCATGAGGATGATATCTTTGTAAACGGACCTGATAACATTTGAGGGGAAACCCTGTGTCGCACGATACGACGCCACGTACACTTCTAACCGATCAAAGCCGTACATCGCACCATTGGAGGTATTCATTTAGATTTCCAGGCCTATTAATGACTCCAGTGAGACAAACCTTGTACATAGTAATGTCTAAAACTTGCAGCTGAACAACAAAACATGTATGTAGTCAACACATGTGGGTGTCAATACACACACGCCCGTTAGTAATATCCAAATCATTCTGGCATGCTCTTATTCAATACTCGGTGATAACCAGCTGTATGTGGTTATTGACTACCAAGCAAAATCTGTGCACGCTAGAAATGTTCGAATATATATTCATAATTGGCCTGTTCGCCCCATGACTACTTACAAATCTCGCGTTACCGTGCGCGCTTCTTCCCACCATAGTATACCACCTGGCAATCTGTTTGTGTTGTTAAACATTCTTTCAATTCTATATGTCGCCCTTGAATACCAAATCGACATCAAAATGCGACTGTGATCATATACTAGGAAAATATGTTAATCGATCTCTTTTCGCGTTATACGATAGCAGCTATCTGCCAGTGCTGTATATTCTATTAATTAATATGAAATCTTAAATTTTTTATGAAATGTTTGGCCAGAAAATCGGGCATTTCATTATCCGTCATACTTCACGTGACCATTTCACGTTCTCCCGTTCATCACGTAATTTTGCTTTTCATCTCTGATTCCACAAATACATCTAACGCGAGGAAAAATTCCACCACTTCTGGACACCCAAAACCCCGTATCGGCTGAACCATTCACGGGGTCTGCGAACTTCCGTTGTTTTTGAGGTAATACCGAAGTCCAGCTCAGAAAACCGCCCATTTCTCTGCAAACGCATAGGATTTCCTATCTTCCTTCATCTCCACAAAATGTTATACCTATTTTTCCCGAACTATCTACATTGAACGATGTAGAAATTCATCGACTCATCGACTCACATAATGTAACATGCGAGCCGGCCGTCTTTACTTTGATTGTCCGTTACACTTACGGACCAACTATGCAGAAACGTGGAGACACCGGAGGACAGCGTTCTTTCGAAGTAGGGGTTCCAACAACAGTTCTGTGAAAGAAAGCAACACGAACAAGCACGAGCCCAAGGTCCAGTAAGCCTTGCACGCGACTTACACAAACAAAAGTTAAAACGGCACAACACAGAAGCACGCCTTGTTACGCGATTCAGCTTCAACCCGTGTGCGCTTGCTGGTTTCGATCGCACACTATAATGACCTATTTCTGGCAGGACCTTGACTATTAGGCTAGTGTTGACCTTGTGAAGCGAAATTTGTTGTAATCACTCAGCATTTTTCATCGAACATTGAAGATTTTGAGAACGAATTTTTATAAGCATGTGTCCCGAATACTTTTTCATAAACTGGAATTTTACCATTTTTTATGTCCGTTTTTTTACTTTACTCACATAATTGATGTACCGTGCAATTATTGATTTTGTGTGTGGTGTGCATTTATGCGTATCGCACTACAATGTGTACATTGGTCACGTCTATCTGAACATGCTTCTCACAGATGCGTTGAGAAATATACCATTATAATGGAGGGCTTCCTCTGGGAACATAGTCATATGAAGTGCTTTGTACATGCTCACAAACATTTGTAATAAGATATGTTTCTTACAGGTGCATCGCAACAGTCATTTTGGTGGGATTTCGGAACGCAGACTGTTGCGCAACACAATTTTGCATAACTTACACGAAGAATATGTCAGCAGCATTAATATTTCGGGGCTGTACGGAAAGCGTTCCCTCAGAAACACAAGACTATACGTGCGTCAAATGTTGGGTTCATAGAATGAACATACATTATTAAAAGCAAAAACATTTAGTTAACAGTAGCCATCCGAAATATACCTGCTTTTTTCTGCGCAACGGATGTCAGCGTGAATTCGACAATCCGGCAGTGGTTGCACCACCGCGGTTTAGGGAAAATGACGTCGGTAAGACGGAGCTATCATAAAAAATAGGTAAGGCTGGACCGGTTATTAGATTGTAATTTATTAACAATATGATATCCGTATATGTCAATGATATTTTCTCGTTCTGCACCGCTTCAGACTGGAGGCTAAAAAATGAGAAAGCATGAAGTTAGAAGTTATCTTGCACCGCGTACTTTACTTGGGTTCGTTGAACGAGTTTTTCGGTTAGTTGGTACATGTTTCCATCAGTCTTTAAGCAGCCAACGAGCCTAACTGTTTGGTAGCAAAGTTTGCAAAGTGGTATATTACAGCCAGTGCACTGCATTCATGAGTTTCGGAAACCCGGTTCTCAAGTGGATTTTAAACCGGATTTTTAAGCGGGCTTTTGAAGTGGATTGGAAGATCTAATAAAGTGCATAGTCAAACCTGGCTTTAACAAATATTCACCGGGTTCTGAAACCAGGTTTTCAAGTGCAAATCGTGTTTCAATAATGCATATGAGAACCGGGTTTTCAAACCCGGTTTAAAGCAGATATAATCTCGTCTATGCCCAAATTTGTGTTATCGGGATTAGAAAACCACTCACCCTATTTCATTACTGCCGAAAGCTCTGGAACGTTTTGAACAGAATTCGTTGGCAAAGACAAAACATTGCGCCATAATGCTCAATAGCTCAAGTAATCTGCAAACACTGTCGGCCACCAAGCGATCCTCCTCGTGCAAAAACTGTATGACGACGGCAGAGAAGAGTGAAAAATCGCCAGACATTACTGCCAACACCTGCTCGATTCCAGCTATTGCTGAGGGACCTAAGTGCGCTGCCGAAACGACAACTTTATCGGCAATGACTAGCACATTATAAGGAACGGACGACGTTAAACGCTTTTCAGTTTTCTGTTAACGAGATATTTGCAAATCAAATCAAGATAATAACGGACTCAGAGGCTGAAATAACAAAACCACAGTAAATACGACGGGTTCACCAAAGTATTTCATCAGTTGAATTCAATGGTTAGCATCCTAATAGTCTCAACTACCGCTCATTGTGGGGTTACTTCCAGCAGGAAAGGTATTTTAGCCACTTGGCTGCGGAACAAAACCAGCAGTTACGGTATGCAAATGGAGTAGTGTTACGTAACACACCCGAAAGGCTACCTTTGTTGTACGTGAAAGGTGTTCCACTCAAAGATAGTTGGACAGAAAAGTTAGAGCGCTACTGCCTAAGACCCTGCAAGAAAATGCAAGGGACAATCCTGCCCACTATTACTCCAGTTTACAACTGAGCTAGTGGCTAATAGCTTCAACAAAGGACAGAAACGACCTGGACATATCACAAGTTTAAAATCTAAGAAACTGTATGATGAAAAGACACCAAACTACAGAGGGATACTTGTTCAAGATAATGCATTGCTATTATTTTGGTTAACTCCTATCCCTTACATCAAGGGTGCTGTTAGTGTTACTATTCTCTCCAACATTTATCGGAAAGGGTTGTGAGTTATATCCACTTCACCCTATGATACAGTAGTATGACGCTTCTAGGTTACGGTACTCAACTGGTGAGAACCATATTTAGCATGCATACATTTGGCACACATTCATCCCTCCAGCAGTCCACCCGACCGGGGGGTCAACCGCCCTCCCGGACACCTATCCTAACCTTTATCAACGAACCACTTATGCACTTGTTTGTTAAAAAGTTTGGTTGCACCAGGACCACGTGATCACACCGCCTCACCTAATGACTCAATCGTTGACCATAGCGTGCAATGCCCACAGAACCCATAAGGAGAAACTGGTTCCGAGCGGATTATTCTTCTGTCAACTCCCTTCAATTTAGTAGTAATATATATTTCTCAACGCATTTGTGAGAAACAATCTCGGAGGGGCGTGATCAGGACATTACGCTATTTTCTCATTCCCAAGAGAATCCGTAATGCAAGGAAAATTTCCCCGATGAATGGGCTCTAAAAACTCCATATTGACCGAGCGATTAACGAGATTTTCAACTTTTTGACGTTTTCGAACAGTCATTGAGGTCCCGCGCTGGAATCTGCTCAAATCGCCGCCGGATTTTGAAACTTTCCGCCCTCCCTCGCCCAAGCGGAATTATCTAAACATTTTCCCGGCTGAATTCATGTCACATAACGGTGAAATCCTTCGAAGATGAATTTGCACGTATTTCCCCGCGTTACCTTGAGATATTTGAAACGTCGTGTTTACCTAATCTTGTAAAAGGTAAAGTAATATAACACCTCATTTTTGGGACTGAATCTGTGGAACAGACAAACTGCCTTCTCTCCTTATGTGTAAATTGAACGTTGTAAACTGTGACTATTTCCCCTCTGATCAAGTCTTCTTTGGTCAACAGATTTCATGTTTGTCTTGTTAAATATCCATTTGTTGCTTTGTACAGCATGTAATTATCTGTCATGATCGCGCACACCCGAGCAGGTTTCTCACAAATGTGCTGAGAAATATATATAAATATAATAATTACAGGCTGTACGAAGCTACCAATGATTACGTAATAATAATCATAATAATAATAATAAATTTATCATAGGCATATATATAAAATGAGGAAAAGTATATATGTGAGATATAAGGCAGAATATATATTTCATATATGAAATGTGGAAAAGTATATATACGAGATATAAGGTAGAATATGTATTCATACCACGCTACATTGATGGATAATGGGGAAAGGTTGAGGCAAGGGAGACAACGCACGATGTGACTTGGGGTTATAATTAGTTTATGTAAGGTAAACGACAGAGTATTTTCTCCCACAGTTTTCTGTGGAGAGATTTTGTATGCCGGCCAAGTTGACCGTCAGTATTGTCTACCATCAGTTATAGTCTGAGTGATTACCAAGTTGAACAGGTTATTACGAATGGACATATATATAGTAAGACAATAATGCAGTCTCAGCAAAAGAAAGCGTAACCAGAGATAAAATGATCGCAGTTTACAAACGGTTGATACACGCGCCAGGGAAGAAGATATTTCGCTGGTTCCACAGATGCTATCCAAAAGATGAGATGTCACACTAAATCAACGCTCAAACTTTTACAAATTTAGTTAGGCAAATATGATTCAACTATTTCAAGTTCACACAGGCGATACGTGCAAGTGCATCTCCAAAAGATTCCGCCGTTAGTTGACGTAATTACGGTCGGAAAATGTTGGAGTAATTCGGTTTGGACGAGGGAGAACCGGAAATTCCAAAATCCGGCGGAGACTTGAACGGACTCCGGCGCAGGATTTCGTCGACTGCTCGCGAGCTTCCAAAAGTTGAAAATCTCGTGAATCGGCCTTCAAGATGTGACGAAATCCGGCTGTACAAAGTGGTATACCAAGGGATGCTATTTCGATTAACAGATGCCTGTGAGGTACACGACATTTTGCACGTTGAAGAGTATGATAATGACCACATTTCCTGCTTCGGCAGACATCGGCATATGGTTTAAGATCTCTAATTGACATGTCATGCCAGAGCGCTTACTATGGAAACCGTGCTGCGAAAGGTTTATAAGGTCTTATGAGCTTAAGAGTTCGACATGGGCACTTTTAATATCCGTTCAAACATACTTGAGCGGACTGGTGTGCGGTTTATTAGAGATAGTTACTAAACTCCTGTCTTGGACAACCATTGTAGCGAAGCATAATGTTTGATTTTTACCACTAGGGAATTATAACTTTTGTGGAAGTGTTTGTCATGGCACTTCTCCATCTCATCAGTTGCATTAGTCGCATGCCCCTTTGCTCACTGGCAAGCGCAAGCTTTTTGTACTGTTCCAGAAAGCCAATCACAAGAACAACACACGATGTCCAAAGTTTGCTGATCGAAACACAGAAGGTCTGTTTAACAGAAGAAAAAGTCACGAATCAACAGTAAGCGTGTATTGAACACAACACAGATACTGGGAGATTCAATTCACAACGTGCCCTTGCCCATAAGTATAAATTCAAACAAATATATATGTAAACATATATTAAAACAAAAAGATAACAAGCATTATATCTCACATATATACTTTTCCACATTTTATATATGCCTATTCGTTTAAACCTGTTCACCTTGATAATAAATCGGACCATAATTAATGGTAGCCAGTATTGACGGTTTACTCGGCCGGCATACATAAGCTCTACACAGAAAATTGAGGGGAAAAACACTTCGTGGTTTACCCTAAATAAACTAATTATAACCCCAAGTCACATCGTGCGTTGTCTCCCCTGCCTAAAACACTCCCCATTATCCATTGGTAACTGTCGCGTGCATTGAAATACATACTCTGCGTTAAACATTGACTATATAAAAGAAATTGACGTCGAAAATACATAATAAACCCGCTACAACCTCAATTC
>JTDE01008838.1:5790-18667 GCA_014338405.1 Paragonimus skrjabini miyazakii | reverse complement strand
TCAGACCTTTTTGATTACCATAACTTGTTGGAACTATGTAACTATTTTGTCCCATTCGTTCATTTTGTTATCATCGATAGCCTAGTGAGGTACGCTCGAATTTACCTAGTCTATTCAGTAACTAGTCCTGACCACTACACTACTATGTTGACCAATTTTCTAATCACACCCGTGATATTGTTAAAGAAATGAACAAGATATTGACCTCACAATGAACGCCTTGGTTTTCGAAGTTGAAAACCTATTGGGTATGCAGTCACAGGTATAAACACATGCATGAGTTTCTTGATAAATGTTCACGTGACAAGATACGCTGATGACATGTCCACTGAAATGATTATGATGTGGTCACCTCTGACAAGATGTAGTTGGAAATCTGATTAGCCAGTTGGTCAACAGAGCAAAACGCTTGTCTTGTCAGTCAGGGTAAATAGGTAATCAATTTCCTCAATGACAGTGAGAGAAGTGTTTTGATGTGTGATTATTTGTCAGGCGAGCAATTTACTTAGTACAGTCAGGGTGAAGTCAATAATCCGTCAGAGACTAAGCTACGTTCGCAAGTTTTGCTTTCAATCACAAATGCCAATGTAAGTAATTCACTCGTCTCTGTGCCTCACAGTGCACTGGATGTTTACACGTGGAAAAATTGGAAAAGCACGAGTCAACGTTACATCAGAAGATATCGTGGAATTTTACGGCTCCATTGGTTTGAAGGCATTGAAACCATGCCCACCATACAAGTCATATGGTAGACGACTTTGGTTGTTAACCACAATGATATCGATCTAGAATTAACGTTCACACATCATGAGACATAGATCTAGCAGATATTTTTGTTTTTTACCAAGGTCATGCCAACTCTCGTTGGAGGATGGCGTTGAAATTGAGTACCGGACTGAAGGATGTCTGCCGTCCCAACCCAGCTACGTATTTCAACGGTGCGCGTGCTTCTGTTGATAGATGACAACACGCTGTTCGCACGTAGCGAAGGCAAACTACGGTAACTTGCCACGGCTGCCGCGGTCGCGGCATCCAAGTTCGAGTGGATATCAACAGAGGTAAGACATTTTTTATGTTCCAGCCATCTCCCGGTGGAGGTGTTGTTCCAGCATGGTATCAACAACTGCACGGACTTCGACTATTTGGTTAACAACTTGCCCGCAGACTGCGAGTTACAAGCTGATGTGACGAAGGTTAGTGCTGCTTTCGGACGTCTTGAAAGACGTATCTGGAGGATTCACAGCCTGAAGTTGGCCACTAACCTCTGTGTCTAGCGCATAATAGTGCTGTCTACACTTCTGTGCAGCAGTGCGCTATTTGGGCCTTTTCCATTTGCAATATCCAAGACGCATCTTGAGTGCTCGATGGTCAGAATGCTTTCGAGCATTGAGGTACTGCGGTGAGCGGGCATGAATGGGATCGACGCGATGCCGACGCTCAATCGGCTTCGTTGGCTAGGTCACGTCTGTCACATAGGCAATGACCGTATCCCAAAGCAATTGCTTTACGGACAAGTGAAATCAGGTAAGCGAAATCCTGGTGATCAAAAACGGAGACACCGGGATGTCTTTGGCACTGTAACATTGATCTTAGATGTTGAGAAGACTTCGCGTCGAACCGGACGATCTGGAGAAATACGAATCAGACAGGCATTCACAAGTTCAACGAGCAACAGTTGCGTGGCCATTAATTGAAGCACACACAGGCAAACACAGTACGCAAGGGAACCGTTGATGCCATAGGTCATGGTAACATGGCTATATGGTGTTGTGATATGTGCGGCCGTGAACGGTTTTGTCGCTCCGGATTAGTAGGTCATCACCGTACTCGCAGTACACCGTCGGGTGAGAGAAAACGAGTAGGTCAGGCTCAAACATGTTATATCAGTTATATCCATTTTTCTTGTTCGCATCGACCAACGGCCAATCGCAACTAATCCTCACGTTTTGATCGGCCAGTTTGTTGCTGAGTTGTTCCACAGCCTTGCATCTAGTAACTCGGTTGTTTGAAGCAGATACGCATTCAACAGCAACTGATCGCCGTCTATGATTGGTTGACGTCAGTTTGACCATTATTCCGTCTGTGGCAGCTTGTGTGCGAACACTGATCTAATCAATAAACCGCTCCAGTACAAACTCTACAAGAACAGCATACGAAGGTAGAATGGTGTGGTATATACACGGCTTACTCTTAAGCGAAGTTAACGCAATGATTTATTATCTACGGGTTTTCGTGACCTGACCCGTATTGGTCGGATGAGGCGATGAATGGCCAAAACTATGATCCAGCTGTTATGCAGAAAAGGCTGATTGAAGTTAGCGGTTGCCTCAGACCTTGACAAATTTTCACACTCAATCCCGTATATACTATCACCCCACTAACATCCTTGAAAAGGAAGGGAATGAGATGACCGCAAATCTTGTTTGTAATACCTTCATCAAGTCAAATTTGTGTTCACCTGACATATCATCAAAACTGTCGATAGACTGCTGCACCAATATGCTGGTCGGACGATCAGCTGACATGTTCTTTAGTGGAAAAACGCACGCACGCATACATTAGTCAATAGGGGCGTGGCGGTAGCATGTGGTTCTGAACTGGCTGGTACGTGGTTGGTTTTGACATCTTAATAGGATAATCCAGCTATAGGACATGATCTGGTCTAAACAGCCTGAGAAGTTAGCTGGAATTTAGCCTGGGTAAATAGTCCAGCCCGTCTGACGACTCATTCAAAGCCCAAGACCATTCTAACGAACGCGTTAACAGTGTGTACTGTTCAGGCCTACGGTAACAATTTGCAAACCCGAGACAGGTGTACTGATAGTAAGGTAACGGATCACGCTACTTTCTGTTTACTATGGGTGCCACAAAAATACCAGCGAAGTCACTCGGACGTTCAGTACCAGTAAACAAGTACACGACCTGTTGAAGTCTATTACATCCTGCACCGTTCAGGCTACGCCGTGCAGACCGTCCACTGTTGCCCACCAATGAAACACTTACGGAATCGTGCAATCACTATCGGGCATCTTGCTGCAAAGCGTCCAGCAGGCTCATCGGACTTCAATTTATCCAAGAACAACGTACACAACACCCTCCAGCAGTAGGGTCTTCTGTCCAACCACGAAATTCGATTACAGCATCTACGATTGAATGACTAGTGTTGTGATCCAAGAACGCGGATGGCACAAGGGTTATTTATTCGACCAGGCAATACAGGGGTTAAACATTGAAACAAAACCTGAAACAAAACCACTCATTTGCACGCGGTATTCAGCCTCAGACCGTCTCGGCTGCCGCAGACGTCAATGCTCAGTTTCATTAAGTAGCAGGGACTCCCATAGGTTATACTGCACTCTGCTTTTCCTTTCTGCACTTTTCCTGCGGCTTGTAGCATGTCAAAATATATGCTCCGATCCTACTACTGAATAGCAGTTGTATGAGTAGTATGTTACGATCGCTCAACTCCACTACACTAGTATCAATGAGAGGCCTTTGTTGGGAGTTGCCGAACGGTGATGTACACCCGATACCCCTCGTTTGCATGGCAACACGCTACCTTACTTGGATTATTAAAATAAACTAATACCCCGGATACTGTTGACTCCTCCCTCTTCTTCTAACCCGAACTTGACATTTTACCAAGCCCATGGTATGTACAGCTTGCACTCAAAAGGTGAATCTTAAGAGGAACGCAAACCACGTATTAAGCTATGCACAACACTGAATCATCTGGTCTGTTCAGTTGGACCCCTCTCATATGCATATCACATAAAAAATACGATATCAAAAATATCTCTCCTAATACAAGCCCGATTGGTATGGTTTATCTGTGCGTTTTTATGCAACCTCCCCCAGGCTGTTTCAAAGTTTCCCTGAAAGAACAACTTCATTTCTTACGCAAAGTTGGGCTGTAATACAGTATTCTCTACGGTTTGTAGTGAAGTGATATTGTTAAACTATTTAAGACGGTTGAAATCGATTGCCATGAATCAGCTGTTAAGGTTACAGCAGTTCTTGATAGCACATGTTGCGCTTCCATTAGGTTTTCCAGATTGCATGGACCACTCCATTGGTTATGAATTGTGACTGATAAATATGGGTTCGGCGCTGATGGCCGTAGTAATACTTAAACGCAAACTTGAAGGGAAATGGCAAATGCTCAGTTGCCTCAACACTTCTGATAACGTTTTGTTCAGGGTGCTGCGGCAGCTAAAGAGCTGTCCAGTGCCACATATGTCACCCAGAGGTGTGATTACTGTATTATGAGCAAGTATATCTGACGGTGATTGTACCTACAGCCTGATGTGCATTCGTTCATTAATCTGTTATATTCAGAACCACTGTGATGATCAACGATAGTTCCATCTCCTGAGCACTTTTCAAAACTGTAAACGCAATCACGTTTTAGCTTGTGGCAATCGAACTGAAAAATCGACAGAGCACTGTGATATCAGGCAAATTTGCACCGGCACAGGGTGTTCTTTTCTATGATATGAGACAATAACCTTATCGCATAGTGAAATAACGTAAGTTAACCTACTGTCACTCACTCACAACGTAGATTTATTGACAGTAACGATTTTCTTGTTTTCCCCCGGAGGCGGTTCCAATAAGAAGGAACTGTAGGAAACCGGCCTGGACAACCGTGTCCGTGTCATCTCCATTACTTCAGTCGACATGACACCATCTGTTTATACGCCTGATAGGTTGTACCGTACTGCTTTCTCTACAGTGAGACTTTTAGTGCCAACTAGTTAATGTTTTAACTCGCGACAATTGAGAAATGAATTTATGATCACATAGTGCTACTATCTGGTTTTTACACAAGTTCGTGTGATCGACTAGTTTGAGACAACATTTCTACTCATAATTTGTGCTCGAATAAATTAGATTCTATGCAATTACGGTGAGATTTCTCACGATTGTCGCGACACGTTGGGCTGAGAACTACCTGCGTCATAGCTATGCACAGAATCGACGGTTGGCAATCTGCATGCAAGCTTCTGTCATACTCTGTGTGTCTATCGATCTACCGGCTTGTGGCGTCGGTCATGTGGCAGACAAGATCGGTGAAGGGCCATTTCGGACTTTCATCACGTGCGCGTTTCACGCCGACATTCATCAGTCACATGAAATGCGTATCGAAAGGTCCAGCACAAATTTGCACATAACATTCGATTACCTCTTTCAAAAAACTAAACCAAGTAGGCATGTCACTCAGGTTTCTGAAAACCGAATTCGATGTAAAATGTCATCAAACGTTAGACGGTTTGCAACATTGTAGGTGAACACCTTTATATAACTAGCTCAGACAGTTGTGGAGGTTTAAGGTAATATGTCGGGCAAGTTAATGGACATACGCAATTTCACCATCCTTTGGAATTTAGCGAGAAATTAAGTTTAGAAAATCCGTTGTAAACATGGTTCCTTCAAACCTTTTATTTAATTACCAATACTCTGTGTACTGACACTTGCATGACAAAACTGATCAAAATAACATAATGGCGACTGCTCCAATTTGTGGAGATTATGCTTCCTTCCGAATCATCTCTTATGAATTCTACAGAATTGTACCGTATTAAAGGAACAATGTGAGTAAAATTTCGTTGAAACTACACGACAGCATGCCTGATTGGTGCCTACTGGAAGGTCGTTTTGTCTTGCATTACCAAATCAGAAGCAAATATCGGTGCCCTACAGTTCAAACTGTAGTAGACTCATGACTTTACTGTCAGTAGCATATTCAATATATACAAACCAACGTAGATTTCCATCAGTGGAACAATATTTAGTTGAAATGGATCTGCTGGACGCGGTTCATTGTGATGGGTTATAAGCATAAAGCTGATTGAGTCAATGCTTGTAACCGGTTGAGAGTATGACACCGAATGGCAATTAGAATTCCAGTGTGTTAGCATACTAGCATAATTGATTGGAAAAACGATGAAAAATGACAAAGACGTTGGTGTGGTAACCATGCCAACTTGCTCTGATGTTTGTGCAAGGAAATATCTGGTTTTTATGCTGCCTCAGTCGGTGTGAAGAATGCACATAACATGACACTGGTATAAGTCTGGTATAGGTCCGAGTAATTTGTTGGAACTAAAACAAATGTATGGTCTATCGATTTGTCATTTGTCTATTGTAATAATGCTTACAAGAAGTTAATTTTGTATTGATCTAAGTAAGAGACAAATAAGAAATTTCGGTTACCAAAGATATCCGCTCTATTTGCGATAGTTTCGTATCTAGATTTTATAACAGGGAATTTGTTTTAACGCACAAACAGATGCCTCTTGTTCAGAACTCTTGAGTTAACTACAGACTGTATTACCATTTTGTCGCTCTGTATTCGCACAAGAGCTGTTGGGGCTAAGTCATGCTATCGACGTCGAATGAACACCGTTTATCGAAAATCCATGATAAAGCAATCAGTTATAGTCAGCTGTATTGTTTATACCGCAAGTAAACTTCCTTTTTGCTTGGTTACATTCAACCTGTGGTAATTAGTTTCCCTACAATTGGTTTTCAATCATGGACAAAGGCACTTTGTTAATTTCCGTGTTACACAGGCTTAAATGTGTAAAGAATAACTGACAGAGAGCTGACTGGGGTATTCGTAAAATGAACAGTTATTAGTAACTCAAACCCACCCGCCCAGTTTGTAATGCAGTTGCGAGTACCTCTCCTACGACGCGGGCCATCTTATTGTTCAATACCTACCCGGTACTGCTGCCACACCTCAAAGATAGCTTACCTAGGTTTTCTTCGTCCTTTTGTGTCTATTCTCTCACCTGTTGTTGTCAAGCGGGTCACGTTAGGAGAACCACAAGGCGGCTATCAGGAAGGATTCGTGATCACCTCCCAAAATGGTTTCGCAATAGTTCCAGAAAGCTCAGTTTCAGTTAAATTGGTTTTCAGTTAATTGACACTGGTCATTAGATTTGAGCTGGATGAGGTCTTCCGAGTCGTCTACAAGGTTCCGCAAGTCCACTGAAGACCTGTCAGATTGCGGTTGTTATCACCGGCCGAGGCGACTGCCGTCAGACTCAACAAACCTTGTGTATGTGTCAAAACCCGTTCGTCCAAACCCTACATTTATCTTAGCCATCTATTCCACAGCCGCTTGAGAGCCAAGCAGGCGTGAAACACTTGACAACGACGAACGCAAGTCTCACGGCAAGCACCAGTAATAGTGTCGCACATTCAAAAATACTCCGTCCCACGTCTACAACTTTAATGACCCATTTGACGTGATCCAATTTTTAATATATAAAACGCATGCACCCTAAGTAATTGTAAATGCCCGATCAGAATTACCGAAAACAGCTGTTCGCATAACTGACTTCTTATGAATGTTTGATTGATCTAGCGTGACAAATTTTTCTGATTATATTAATATTAGCATATTTTAATCGTAGCCCTATATCTACATTTGACATTGCTCTCACTGTTGACTGTTTGTGAGCTACGTTTGGCATTATGGAAATTTGGTGATCTTATCCGTTCGAAAAGTATCGACGTACAATATTTCGTTACCTAATTATCCATATAAACAAAGTGCAAAATTCTGTGCCTGATTTGATTTTGACTTTAAAAACACATTTGCGTTCGTCAACGTTATCATCTCGTTTTGCAATGAAGCATTTACAAGCTGAATGTCGTGCTCATCAAACAATTAGCAAAACACCGGAGCAATTAAACTCAAATGTCAGAGATGGTTTTAAAGTTATCGGTCATTATTTGTTGGAATGCAGTCGTATACTGATGGCGCTGTGTGCTTGATTGGATATTCCCTTACTAAAGATCAGCCACTCCGTCACATACACATAGTTGACCAGTAATCAAACGGCACGAAAAGTGGATGCTGCGCAAATCAATCATCAGTAACATAATCTGATGCTTGGATGTGAGGGCCTCCAGAGAATCGACAAAGAGCACCTCTAGCAAATGATTTGTAAACATTATTGATAGATATTGGAAAAAGTAGTTAAAATAAAGATAACAAGGAAGAAAATAATGCAATAGAAAAAGGTATCCAAACTATTAACTTGTTAACCAGTGCACAACCGAACGGTGAACGAGATTCCTGTTTGAAGAGCCGCATTTCAACACGAAATGTATAACAGATGACTGTTATTCTCTCAAGTTGAAATGCACACTGAAATTTAACTAGACGACAGAATAAAAGCGGCGAAAACTTGTCCCATTGAACAATAAAGACAAACTTGTGTGAGTAAAAAAAGCTAAGGTTGCATGATTCATCACGGACGAACCAACTTTAATCTGGAGTGTAAAGTCAGTACGTAGTGACACATGTGTGTACAGTTTGATTACCACAAAATCCACTATCAAAGTGGTGAATGAAATCAATATTCTAGTGAAGTTATCAGATGGTACATTTGAGGTAAACAAGCAAAAGTAGGGAAAATTGAACAAAGATGAAACAAACGTGGTTCTTGTCCATGACACTGAGTGACTGTAGCCAATGACATTCGTGCCAACCTCATGAATACGATATTTGCCTACCGCTCCACAAAGCCCGACAAGTTGACCAAAACAATCCTTTAACTACACTGGTCAATTCTTAGACAAATTGACACACGTTAAATTTAGAACAAGGTTTGATGATTAGGTGCAAGGTCGAGAAAGTTTTTCCAATCAATCTACACTGCGCGGGTCAAAACGGAAATCAGACAATTGTTAGAAGAGATACACAGTCCCAAAGACTAGTTTACATTCAGCATTGACACCAAAGAATAAGTGTTGTATGGTTCGACAATCATTTAAGGTTAGTGAAAACGGCGATAGAGGGCACAGAAGCTCAACGCACACGTAAAAGGTCAGTTTGAACTTTAGAAAGCTGTTGATGCACAACGTAAAACTGGTTTTCTATGGTTGCCATATTGTCATCGGATTGTGAAGCACAGTTTGCAATACAAGGCATCACTTGCTGATGGATATAGTTCGTAGATGAGAAGGTATGTGTAGTATTTCAAACGAAATATGACTGGTGTTATCACAACACATAAGCTAACCGTCCCACCATCAACCTAACGTTCATGAAATTAAATTAATAATGAGTAATTGCAAATGACATTTAGGGTTGGGGCTGGTCTATCTCGCAGTTTCATATTTGCAATAACTTCAGCTTGCACTGGTCATATCACTGGGTGTTTACATCCTCGGTGAATGCCAGGTTACATTATTGCCGGATTGTGGTCATGTTTTGTGACAGGTATTATGAGTGAAGTTACATAGTGGACAACTCGGTTGGAACTTCGCCTTAACAACTGACAGTTAGGTCAAGGCCTGTCTTCATGTGTTCTGAGAAGTTAGTATAATGTAGACTTCAGTTTGCTCTGCGGTGTCTTATTGGATGGTTTTAGTTTTGCAAAACTGTAAGCTAGCCATCCATTATGAAAATCAAGCAATCCATTTTACAAGATGATGGAAGTTCCATTTAAGTATGAGAATGATCTAGACGAAGTAATGGAGCACAGTAATCATATTATGTAGTTGTGTTATTGTGTTTTCATATCAAGACCAAGGTAAGCTACAGGAAGCAGGTGTTGGATACACCTTCTACTGGATAGGTTACCAGAGAGAAGGTGCTCGGGAACATGGTGTCTGTTTTTCAGTCGATGATCGTATCAACGCTTTGATGATAGGCGAACCGCACGGCATCAGCCGTCAAATGCTGGCTACGCGCCTGCGACTCGGTCGAGGTAAGTGTGCCAAATTTACCAGTGTTTATGGTCCAACTATGTATCACACTGATGATACAAAGGACCAATTCTATGATCAACTGTCCATCACAATCCGGTCAGTGCCGGTGACTGATCGACTGTTTGTTTTGGATGACTTGAACGACCGAGTCGGGCGCCACTCAGTAGCTTAGCCGGGAGTCCTCGGACCCTACGGCATTGGTTCAGTCAATGAGAACGATGATCGTCTGTTCCGCCTGTGTGCTACTCACAAGCTGGCTATCAGGAACACTTGATTTCAGCTGGATGCGAGCGACATCACTACGAGGACCCATCCGCGAAGCGATCATCACCATCTGCTTGATTAAGTGATTGTGCGACAGTGTGACATTCGTGTAGTGCGTATCACGCGAGTAATGCGCGGCACTGAATGTGGCATCGATCATAGATTGATCAGGACTAAATTAGTTATCCATGTTCGCAAGTCTGTTCATTGTAGATCTTCCGGACAACAGCAGAAGTTAGATATCAAACGACTGGAAAACTGTGAGACGAAGACTGCTTTTCGATGTGCAGTTGCCGCCCGTCTGCACGGTGTTCCTTTATCCACTACCCCTGAAGGTATGTGGGAGTTCATCAAGGAACGGATCATGACGGCAGCCACCGAGACGATTGGTGTAAAACACCAGAAACGTCCAGACCGGCTCAACGACAACAACGCGGTTATCACCGAACTGGTACGAGAGAAGAATACCGCGTTTGCTACCTCCACAGTGGACCTGGGCAATGAAGCGAAGAAGGTGACGTTCCGTAGTATCCGCCGTCAACTGGCCGAGCGTGTTTACTGAATCAGGGACAACTGGTGAATGAAGCAGGGTGAACAGATTCAGGGCTTCGCAGATCGTCGGCAACATTAGGAGTTCTACGATTCGTTTAAGACGATTTTCGGTCCGTTAATCCAGTCCACCAAAGCACTGGTAGACGTGGACACTCAATCAGAGGATGTCATGAAGGTCTGGCGCAAACATTTTGGCAGCCTAATAAATAGTCCTGCTACCATTGACTGAGTGACTGTGAAGAGCCTGCCGCAACAGGCCATCAAGCCTTCACTTGCTCTCGTTCCTGATTTACTAGAATTGCAGACAGCGACTGGTCAACTTTGCAACGGTAAAGCTGCAGGCAAAGATGGATTGCCAAGCGAAATCCTGAAGAATGCTGGCCGGCAATGGAACGTGAACCTCTTCAGCTGGTTCATTCCATCTGGGAGTACGAGATGATACCACAAGATTTCAAGGATACTGTGATAGTACCTTTGTTTAAGGGTAATGGTAACAAACAATGCCCCGACACCTATCGGGGCCTCAGTCTACTGAGCTGTGCAGGCAAGGTGTTTGCCAGAATCCTCCTAAAACGACTGAATACGGATGTCTTGGAAACCAATGTTCCTGAGGAGTAATTCGGATTCCGGGGGAATCGAAGTAAGATCGACCTGGAGTTGGCGGACCGACAGCTTCAGGAGAAGTACTGGGAATGGAATCAACCCTTGTATGCCCTCTTCGTAGACTTCACCAAGGCGTTCGA
Source organism: Paragonimus skrjabini miyazakii (assembly GCA_014338405.1). NCBI lineage: Eukaryota > Metazoa > Platyhelminthes > Trematoda > Plagiorchiida > Troglotrematidae > Paragonimus > Paragonimus skrjabini miyazakii. The sequence continues at coordinate 7,376 of JTDE01008838.1, read as the reverse complement.
TTCCGTGAGCCGCGAGGCGCTGTGGAGGGTGCTTGGTAAGTCTGGATGTCCATATAAGCTCGTCAGTTTCATTAGATCGTTGCATTTGAGCATGAAGGCTAAGGTGGAATCGTGTGGCTCTACCTCTGATGATTTTGACATTGTCACTGGTGTGAAGTAGTTTTGTGTCCTGGCTCCATCCCTCTTTAGTGTATATTTGACTACCATGTTAATAGTTGCCTTCCAGGACTCCGGGGATGAAAGTGTTGAGGCTGAGTACTGGACGGATGGGTGCCTAGTGAATATTCGACGTTTCGGCGCCCCAACCCAAATACATACTTAAACGATGTACATGCTTTTGTTCGCAGATAACAGCGCGCTGTTTGCACATAGCGAGGATGAAATACAACGCCTGGTCACGGCTTTCGCGACCGCGGCATCAAAGTTTGGAATGGATATCAACACAGGTAAGACATTTTCTTTCTTTCAGCCTTCTCCGGGCGAAGGTGCTGTCTGTAAACCTTCACCTCACCATACATATCTAACGTCCAACAAGACATAGTCACATTCCAATTTCTTATTGCTAAAATGCTGAAAGTGAACGGCACCACAAATGATGTGTCCCATGTCACTCACGTTCGTAAACCTGCCGGGCTGAATAAAACTTGGGAACAGATAACACTGGACCGGACTGCAAACAGAAGTGAGATTTGCGATTACGTAGAAATATCTGATGAACAGCATTTCATTTTAGTGGGTAGAAGCATGCAGCACACATAAGTACCGTTGTTGAAGGCTGGAAACAGTGATTATGTTGTTCGCAACTCGAGATGAGTAGTAAGGTCCTGGAATGTTTCGACAAACTCAGCATTTCGGCGGTAAACGCTTCATCATGAACCAAGTTGAAATCATCAATGCGTAAGTGTTTCAGACTATAGGGCTGAGCGCGCGGTTTGGTGGAGTGTGATGAATGCCTGCACTTTTATAACTGTGTTAGTTGACCTCCTGAACTGATTGGTCATTTTCTGTTGTTTCGACCATTCTCCCGAATTATCATTGGCTACTTTCGCTGTATTTGTACTTTGACCTGATACTCGATTGGCCACTCCCCACAACTTTTGAGCCGTTGCTCTAAAGTCCGATTAGCTACTTCCTGTTCCCATTGTACGTTGACCCTGAATCTGATTCGTTGGTCCTTGTCTTTTGACTGAGTGGGTCACGTGTTCGTTGTTGGAATTCGATGCGAGCGATGATCCAGTGTTTCGTTTTGATCAATGGTACGTTCCGTTCGGGTTTCTCGATAGCTTAGCTTGGCGGCGTTTACATCTTCTTCAGTCCTTGGTTTGCGTTGGTCAATGTATATTGCCCAACTCGACGTGTTTATCGACGCGACTGATGAGTACGAAGTCTCGGAAACTTTCTTCACGTGTCTGATGTTCGCCTGAATAAGGACTTCTGCAGTTTGCCGCTGCCGCTGCTACTACTACTACTACTACTACTACTACTACTAATATATCGTTTATTTTGAAGAGCAATTATACACATCTTCGTTCAAAGAAAAAACAATCGGTGACACCAAAATTAAGCAACAGGGATATAAAAAAGTT
>JTDE01008831.1:0-13454 GCA_014338405.1 Paragonimus skrjabini miyazakii | reverse complement strand
AGGAAGAAGCTCAACATCAAGCCCGCTGGATTTGCGAAGCGCACCCTCTAGAATGTCGTCCATGACAAAATTGAAAGAGAAGGGGGAAATCGGACACCCCTGACGAACACCACTAGCAATGATGAACGCCCGAGACAGTTGTCCATGAACTCTCACCTTGCTTGCAGAGTGAGCATACAGTGATCTCAGTAGATTCACGTATTTCTCTGGTACTCCCTTGCGGAGAAGGCAGCTCCAGAGAACGTTACGAGCAACTGAGTCGAAAGCAGCCTTCAGGTCCAAAAAGACCACGATTGTCGGCTGTCTGTAACAGTGCATCCACACTGGGAGACGTTTCAACTTAGGTTCAATGGGTTCAATGGATGATAAGCGGAGGTAGAAAGCCACGGTGTTTGATGGTTCCGTTTCTCCAGGTGAGGAATCTTTGTACCGGAGGGATAGCTTCACGTCACAACTTTTCTTGATTGTGTCAAAGGGCTAAAACAGAGAATAAACAGATAAACAAACAAACAAATAGATGCACGCCTACTGTTTTTAAACTCGCAGTTTAATAGCTGGGTGTCCATATATTATCAGATGTGAGCTATTTAATAGACGACCATACATACGTGGCTGTGTGCAGGATGGTATACTGGGGTTTGGACTAAGTGTTAGGGTAGCGATCCCGACGGAATTTGAACACAGCGACTGCCGTCGCACTCACGATGTGTTATGGCAGGGAGTTTTAGGCTTTGCAGACCGGAACCGGGAAGAAACTATGCCCTAGCTCAAGTCTGCTGTACTGACATTTAATTTTCAGGAGATACACTCTAAGTGAGTTATTATCCGCACGAGTGAACAGGGACCTACGCTGATGGTTAGGGGTCTTGATAATCATGTACGCTAATATTAGATCACCTCTATGCCTACAATATTCCAGAGAAAATAGATTTATGTCATGAAGCCACTCAGTGTGGGGTCTTGCACTCAACCCACGGATTGCTTTTGCCGCACGTCTCTGAAAAGTTTCCAGAATTAGTTTGTCCTCTTGCAAGTGAGGAGGCCAAACGAGGGTCCCCTGCTTCAGGTGAGGACGAATAAGCTGTTGTACAGGTGATTGAAACATGATGGTTCAAATTTTCCAAACAAACGCTTCAGAAGCGCTAGTACGCCATTGGCTTTCCTGGCGCTCGCCTCGGTATTGGGTGAACTGGATAGGTTGTGCATCACAACAGTGCCAAGGTCTTTTTCTCTGTTTGTGACTTGGAGCGGTACTCCAACGAGCGCGTAGGGGATATTGTGCTTATGCCTGATATACATAGCCTTGCACTTGTTAGTACTGAACTTGATACAGTTAAATTTAGGTCAATTAAAAAGCGTATTAATATCAGCTTTCAAGGCGCCGGCGTCAGAGCTGTTACGCACGATACGCCAGATTTTGATATCGTCAGCGAACAGTAACAATGGAGACGATAATTCGGATGGCAGATCATTAGTGTAGATACAGAAGAGTAGTAGCCTCAGGATGGGGCCCTGTGGAACTCCGCTTGGACTGAGTCTGACAGAAGATACAGAGGAACCCACCCGCACACGATAGGAACGGTTTGATATATAAGATTTTAGCCAGCGGAAAAGGTTATATTTAACAGCACAACGGTGAAGCTTATCGAGTAAAACAGAATGATCCACTCGGTCAAAAGCCTTGGCAAGGTCAAGGTAAATGGCATCGACCCTCTTTCCTCCGTCGGCAGCAGTGGTTCATTCGTATACAGTCAGCAGCACGTTTGTAGTACCTGAGCTGCCTATGAGTAACGCCTGTGTGTGCAGTATGCGTTCACACTAGTAGCTGCTCAATCCGACTGACTTAGACTATCAAAATATCTCACAATACTGTATGCGTTCACGTTAGTAGATGCTTCAACGTGATTCACATAAGTTATGAAGAACGTCCGTATATGGAACATACGCTCACACTGGTAGCTGCTTCAACCAAATTCACTCGAGCTGTGTATTAACAATAGTAGATGATTTAACCTGATTCACTTTAACTATGAATAACTTCCGGGTATGCACCAGTAGCTACTTTACCCGAATGATTCAGGCTAACGAGGTCTCAGCATGCAGCATGCGCTCACACTAGTAGCTGTTCCCCCCGATTGACTTAAGTAATGATCATCGTCTGAGTATGCAGTATATGTTCACACTAGTACCTGCTCCTTCCAAACACTTTTTACCATGAACAGTTTGGACAGCGAATACATACGGGAAGTGATAAGAAACCTATATTTGAAACGTTTGAGGTACATGGTAATCATCAACTCTGATTCCGTTGATTGTCATATTGACTGGAATATTTTTTCTGCACTGCGATAGATACCTGATGTTCTAAACATCATAGTATAATTGGCTGAGTGGTATACCTGCCGGTGATCGGCAGGCAGTTTGATTTCATCTGCTTCCCTATATTGTTCCGTATAAACGCAACGCAACCTCGATCTAGTTAAAAACAATGCAGTAGAGTTAATGGAATTTACTTCTAAAGATTATCGATGATGATACCTTTTTTTTGCGCCGTTCCATGCACACCGAAGATGGAAACAACCATATGATAGCGTCATTTTCAACCACTTCTGAGAGCAACGTTTAATCGACCAGTATCTACCTGAAATCTTGCAAACGAGGAAAAATGGTATAAATATCGTATAGACAGGGAGGCTGGAAATGTTGTCATACATGTTTCACTGTCAAATGTGTTAGTGTTATTATTGAAATGCAAAGCCAACACTGTATGGTTGTATATTTCTATTTCGACCATATCTTCAAAATGCCGCAATATGAGGCATTCTCAGGCTATAGGATGACGTACTTCACCTTGCGAATTGCAATGATCACATTTACGAGACTTGAAAAAGTGAGCTAGCGCCAACAACGAGTTGTTTTCGCCAAAATGTTGAAACATATTTCATCACCAAGCTGACACTTTTGGGACTTGTTCGATGTATTTCAATTTTTCCATTAACCCCGCTCATTTACAATTGATGTACTGTGAGTACCTTGCCTGAAATTACAATTTTGAAATTTCAAAAAATATTTAAAAATTTAGGATTTGCGCCATGAGGACCGTTTTGCCTTTTGAACCATCTTGAAGGCGAATCCCGTGAAACGGATAATTGCCATTGCGTGATTAGTATTCATTTGTTCACAGCAACCGAACTTAGGTGGAATTGCCCGGCACGATTTTCAATCCTGATTATCCTTCAGCCCCAACCCCTAATTTCATGCTGACTAGCGTGTTCGACAAGTTACTGCTGATAAGTTTCGCTAAGTCACACGGGGCTTCATGTGAAACACCCCAGCATGCTGCTACCAACGCCTGGAGGTTGAGATTACGCGAACGAATTCGATTGTTACTGAGCCAGGTCTAAAGCCTTCGTTTGATCGTAAGCCGTTTTGACGTCTAAAGTTTTGTGTTCAAACAATCGTTGGCGAATCGAGTTGGATAAGAGTCCACTTATGAAGGCATCGTGGATAGCGTCCTGTTGATTTTGCTCCACGCTGACATCTTTGAAATTGCAATCCTTGGCAAGGTTTTGAAGTTTTTGGATGAACTGGTCGAGAGTTTCATTGGGAGCTTGTTTACAGGTTGTTAAAAAGTGGCGTGCAAAAACTTCATTCTTTTGTTGTATGTAGAGAGAGTGAAATGTGGTGATAGCAGTCATAGTCAGTACAGTGAAAAATGAATTTGTATACGGCGGGAAACAAGAAGTTTATAAGGGATTTTAATTTGTCAAGTTTATGAGAAGCAGTCAGTTCAAGAAAATTTGGAAAAGTATATAATCAATGTTCGCACACGTCACCACTGTTTGTGGAGTTTGGGTCGGCATCAAATCGGTCCGGTGGTAGCAGATGATCCATTATATTTGATTGATTAAATTGTAACGAATAGACTTGCGAGAAGTAACCGAGAGCGCAGAGCAAACAACGCCTGATAGAAAGGCTTTAATCAATCAGAAAACGAGGCATGCGATCTATAACATAACGGATAGAAAAGGTAAGTTACGATAATATATGGAGGGATCAGTATGATAGGGAAGAGGACAATATGATGCAGAAATAAAATATGACAATGCGCTTGTCTGGAGTCCTGTTGTTCAGGTGACTGACCAATCTGGTAGTGGAATCGCACTGGGCACATACGCAAGGAGGGCGTTGTTTGATAGAACACCCGTCAATAGTCGTTTTGCGATTTGAAACACCAGGAATCAGCCAATTCAGACACTGTCCGGTGGTTGTTGCGACCTAAGTCCCCATAGTCCAGAATCAGTCACTGATGACTTTTGATACCAGCTCAATAAACCTGTGCACACTGCGCGGCTCATGGGAATGGTGGTAATGGTTAGATGCTTGAACGTTCAAATAGGTAAATTAGGTACTGATGAGCGTGACTTGGGCTGTCCACATTTTTATGATATTCCTCGAATAGACAATGACGAACGTTTGTTACAGCTCTGTGCCAATAACGGTTTGTTAATGGCAAGTGCAGATTCCCGGCATTCCGGAAGCCACCTGGCGAAACCTGTCACCAAGTCAATTATGGACAAACTGACCGGTGGAGTGGCTGTTTCCTAGACTGTCAATCTTGAGCACCTGTGTAGATTCCGGTTATACACGGACAAGTGCGAAGTTCCTTCTACGCTTTGATGGGGACCACTTAGTCGTCAAACAGTCTAACTTGTCAGAGAAGTGCTCTATGCTTGCCAGAGTGCGCTTGCCTTTTGTTTGCGATTTCACCTACAAGACGACATCAAAGTATACTGGGCGCATACACGACATGCGATATGATCATGGTATCGATCCGTCCTGTACCACTGCTCGTTCCGCAGCCAACCACCGGGTTTCTATGTGATTACCTGAACGTGTTGATGCTCGCCGGAGTGTTCTATCAAGCAAAGGGCGTAATTCTGTTTGCGGGATTACACCCTCCTAACTCCGGAAGCATCTAAAATGGGGTCACGAGGCCTGGCGGACACACTGCGCTGTCGAGGTGAAACAACCGCTGCTATTTGGAGCCCTCGGCAGCTTTCCAACCTTATCCGAGCAAAGAGTTGGAGGGAGTCCAGTGTGAGCGTAGGAGGTTAATTGTGAGTCCATCCATCACCTACAACGACGCATAGGAAGCCAGGTCGCGTATTTTCAGCAACAGTTCGACTGGCCAGTCGCACCATGGTGTCCATTTTCGGTTACCGTCGTTTCCGAGGCGATAGTGATGTGTGGTGGGAGCACCGTGTCAGAAATCACGGAGTTCGCTGACGTGTTCTCGGGATGTAGAGGCTCTTTCAGTCATTCATCATCGTCATCGTCATAGATAGCAATACCTCAGTGGTCCTCATGCTTAATTGTCATACATCCATAAAAAAAGCGCTGCACAGGAAGAAGGAAGAAACGGAAATGGAGAGACTTAAATACTGAAAATGGCTGCCTCTGTATTCAACCATCAACTCTGAAAATGCATATGCCTTGAAAACCGAACCGTAAATGAAAGTTAGGTGTCATCAGCAAGACGGCTTACCTACAGCCTCCGTTGCTCTGCGTCATTAATTTCATCTCTTTCACAGGAAACTCGACTAAACAACAACACTCACGCCATTGAGCCCGATTAACCGCCCTCTCACACAACGTCTCTAGATACCGACTCTGAGTCGCGAGGTCCCAAGCTCGGAAGACGAACCCGACCTCAGTGGACAACCCTTTAATAAACAACTTCATCCTTCTACGCCAGGCTAACACTTGCCCACCTCCTGCCTTGCACCAGTCAGCCGTAGTGTCGACAAGGTGCTCGCTGTGTCAAGCGACTTGTTGACATCCTCAGTACGTGGCCTAGCCATCTAAGTCTTTGTAAACGTAGGGATCAAACAAAAGAGCTCGCTTGACACTCACTGCCAAATACCCGTTTCCTTGCCTCTCCGTTGTTACCGATGTGAGCGATCAAACGTCGGTGATCAAGTACGTGAAGGTCGTTCACGTCGTCTACTCTGAGCGGCTGAGTTTTGCAACCGTAAGGTAATACAGCCCCCACGGGTGCCTTGCATGTGTGACCCTTAAGCCTCGGATCATTGTCTGTCTGTCTCCAGAAGTGTCCTAGATTAGAGAATATCACCCTAGCCTTAGGAATATGCGCCTCCGTTCCATTCCTCCTCCACCTCCGCAAACACTGATACGAGTTCCCCAATACACAAGACGGTCAACAACTTGCATAACTTCATTATCCAACATCAAATCTACGTAATCGCGGTAGTCTTGCAGAGGCGGTTTGTGCTTTGGGGCTGTACAAGGCCGATAGCATGTCCACATACTTAGTTGATACGCCTCGGCGTTTAAGCCAATCTTAAAATGTAGGTTGATACACCGAATCGAACGCCTCTTGGTAACCGATATAAACGACAATTTTTGACCAGCGGTGCATACGACGCCGTTCCAGAATTTGACAGAGTGAAAATTTGATCAGTACATCTTCATCCGGGTTGAAACCCTGTCTATGCTTCCTTAATGCCTGCTTCCTGAACTGCAGTGAGTCGACGAGATATAATGAATGCCTGAACCATAGTTTTGACTAGTTCCGAGGTAATTCCTCTGTGGTCTTTGCGAGAGTCCCGGACACCTTTCTTGAACATGAGAACTATTGCCGAGGGACTCCAGCACAGAGGCATGTTTTCTGTTGCCCACACAGGTTGAAACGGTTGAATCAAGGTTTCTACTAGCTCCTCCTCCCTTCATTGAAAAATGCCGACAGAAGATCATCTGGGCTATCAACCCGTTTACCTATGAGGTTCGGAGTTTAATTGAGGACCTCAGTCTCAGTGGGTGGTCCGAAATCTACCGACCATGTTGCTATATTGCAATTTTATGGCGGTAGCACAACCGACGCATGAGGCCAGCTAAATTGGTTGTAAAGGTGTGCCGCCCAACGCTCTAACGTTCTGGACTTATTATGGATGAGTATGCCATCTGCCTCGCTGTTAGGTTCACTGACAGACGGTCGCCTTGCGCCAGTAGCATGACTAGGCTTGAAGAGTCTGCCATTGTTACTTGAGGCGAAAGCACTTTCCATTTCCGTAACTTTATCTATTAACAATGCCTCACGATCGGCGATCAGGCTGCGCTTTAGCATTCTACGGACATTCCGCCTAAGCTTGTTTTGTGAACTGCCGAGAAGAATGTTCTATCTGGCTTCAAACAACTACATGGATTTCTCTGAAATTCAGGGTTTGTTTAGTCCACGAACCACCGTGCTTCATGAGTGGCCCGTGAGATTTTGATCCAGCAGCTATTGGGATCTTCGGGTTGCTAACCGCTGAACTTGCTTCCTGGGTTAGTTTGATACTTATACTGTGCCGGCGGCATAACTAGTTCTTCAACAGCCGGTCGTTGCTATCGGTGGGGTCGTTGCCCAGCTAAAGTGGGAACAATACGGCAACCTATTAACGCATGGTCTGAATCCAAGTATACTATCCAATAAGAACGAAAATCTTAAATGGAGGCCCACCGCCTATGACTAGCAGCTGTGTGGTTCATCTGAGACCAGGTCTTATTTGGAGAAGACAGGCGCCAAGTGTAACAGTGACGGGCACAATGTCTAAAACGGGTGCTGGTTAAAAGTACCCTATGCTTAACTTACAGTTGTAACAGCCGCCCACCGTTATCCGGGCGATGTTTTGCTGTCCCAAACCTGCCACTTAAACGAGACTCGGCCTCACCAAGGTGGCTGACTTGGGTGTTCATATCTCTGGCCAGAATGATTATATCAGAACCATGTGTCGACTGAAGGAGAGCGGCAAAGTGCGAGTATAAGACGTCCCTAATGCCGATGTCACTGCGGTCAGTTGGAGCGTAAACTAACTGTGAAAAGATTTCCAAAGATTTTACGCATAGAGCTGGCCTTAACAAAACCTACTAAGCGGACAGCATAGTCTACTTTTAACAGCAATCTCACCTATCACTGCGACTTCGGCCGTCGTGCTGAAGACCATACCTACTCCAATCAGAGCGTTGACAGTGGCAGTTGAGTCACCCGAACTGCCGTTACTTCAGTACGTTGACTTCTGTTCTGGATTGTGGTCCTTGAACTGCAGCGAACATTAATATTTAACGAGCCTAACGCTCTTTCGAAAGCGGCCGGTTGACTTACCTGTTTTAGAATGCGAACGCTGGAAGTACCCATATTAATTCGCATTCCGAACCCAAAAAATGGACGAGGGAGGCCTGAGGTTAGTTGATAAGAGATGGGACTTTCCGCCACAGTATTACTATGATTAGCTGTATTGTAACATGCAAGCCGGCTGTTTCTTTTCTCTGGTTGTCCGTTACACTTACGGACCAACTCTGGGGTAATGTGGAGAAACCAGGGGACAGCGTTCTTCCGAAGTAGGGGGTTCCAGCCACAATCCTGTAAAACGAAACAACAAAAACAAGCATGAGCTGAAGGCCCAGTAAGCCATGCACACGACTTACACAAACGATAAATAAAACGGCGCCGACAACACAGCAGCATGCTCCGTCACCAGTTCAAATTCAACTAGTGCGCGCCTGCTGGTTTCGATCGCACATTACAGTATCTGTTGTGGGACCTGCAGAGTAATTTCTGAAAACGGGAATCAGGAGAGACCTGAGAGACAGAGTTAATAAAATAGTAGGGGAGAGGTCAGCAATGGTATATTCTTGCCTGGAACCGTGTGTGTGACCGACGCGGTTTATACTACGGGACGGTCAATGCAGTATGGAATTGTCGATGTTGTGAATATTCATGGTTGTATGTAGGCTGGGAAATCACCAGGACAGCCAGACCTGGACAAGGGAAAGTAGGGTTCTCAGTCAAAGGCTTTGGCTCAAATGCATATGCCGTAAGACATAACGGAAACTAATATTTTTTGGGGAAAGTTGCCAGCCTCCTTCCAACTTCCTTCCTGGAGGTCCAGTTAACTGTTTTCTCAGACATCCACCTGTTGGTCTCTCTGTTATGAGTGGCTGTCGGTGTGATCGTTACACCGTTCAGTTTAGCCCAATAGGTCATCAAGACGCGCAAGCCGTCACACTGCGTCGAGGTCCAGTCTCGTTATGACGGCCTATCAGTCGCTGAGCACGGTGATCTCGTTTTACAAGCTTCGTTGGTTCGGGCACATCACACGATGTCAACACATCACCTACAACATCGTAACTTGTTTGTGAGTGGTCGTTTAGATTGGAGGCGGCAGCCTCGTGACCAGCGTATGAGTCTGATTTGGAACATGAGGGCACTGACAACGAAGTTCGTTTCAGTAGGGTATTCCCGGCTTCTCGGTTGTGATCCGAAGAAGAGTGAACTATTTTAGTTAGGGAATTTGTCTGATATGGTGAAGAATGGAAGTCACTTGTGTTCTTGTTGCGATTGTTTGTGTATCAGCGTGATTTGTTTTCTTCTCCATTCACATCTTTTTTATGCTTCGCCTTATGCAGTACTTCCTTTCCTCTTCGTTTATTGTGGTGCGTCTGCCACTTCATATGATCGTTTCTTGTTGACTATATGTTAACCACTGAGCTGTTGCCATTCTTTCTGGTTATGTTGTCAGCCTTTTTAAAGCTAAATAGTTTGTTCGACATTTTCTGTGTTCGGATTGCCAAATTCTGTCGTATGGTGCGGCTGGTTTTAACCCCTCTCTTGTTGACGCTTTTGGTCATAATCATCGACGTGATTATCCTTATTTCATCAGCTTTTGACATAGCTTACTCGTAGTTCGTGGATATATCGAAGGTATGTGATTCATCAGCAAATCGTTAATGATGTCATAATGACATCCGGCTGTTGGAAGAAATGGTTTGCTGTGTGTGCTTGTTGTCTATCCTCCCTAAAAGTAATTGACGTGACCCACCCACTAGGTAGAGGCGCATACGTTTGTTGCACTTGGCCGCGGTTGTCTTCACCAGTTAATTTGCATAAAGTGTGGTTATCGTGTAAACACCGCAAATATATTTCAGAACATATCGGGGACATTTCTAGGTTTGCTACCGATAACTGATGTAATAAAAACGTTGGGTTACACACTCCATATACCTATATGATATCTACCTTACTGCACAGGGTCAGGTGTGATTGTTGACTGTTGGCCTAATCACAGTGTGACCAGATGATGACTTCGATGTTCTTGCTGAGTTAAGCTTCGAGATGTCACCAGTTAGGTTGGAACATCATGACGATCTACCTCTCCCCCCCCTAAATAAAAACGCTTTCGATTATGGTAGTGTTTCATATTCATTGTCTTACTTGCATTAGCATGATTGTTGGTTAACTCATCCACTGATGCCACCATGCTTTCCGTTCAGTGTACTACCGCAAGTATCATTATCAGTCGGGACCACTCTGGGCATTGTCCAAAACTTCTTTTGTCTATAAGAACTTCCTTGATTTTTCAAACCAGAACTCATAGAAAAACGACTAACGAGCAGAATTCTTACTTGTTATACTCCATTGACCTAGATATTTTCAACTTATTATCCACTTCACCCAAGCATTTGAGTGCACCCATGTTTTGCAGACCAAACAATACGTTGAAGAGTTATTTTCAAACTTGAGCTGACTAAGTAGTGAGCATCTCCTTTACCTGCTGTGTGCTTATAAGGCATAAAATGCTCTGTCCTATCACGCTATTCTCGATACCCCTGCTTTACTTTCAAGGCACGGCATAATCGTCGTTTACTACATTTGTTTAGATGCCGTGCCTGCTTTTCACACTTCATTGTTACTTTCGAGTCTCTGGTTAGCACATTACGATACAGAGCTATCAAAAGTTTGTCTTTTATTTCCGTCAAAAGATAGCGTTCCATTTATTGATGCAAATGTGTTCTTTACCGAATTTCCTGTGCTTTGTAACCAACTGCTTGTTTTTCCGATGCTCTCTTCTTTTTCATTGTAGCTCCATTGGCTGCCATGTCTGCGCTTTTGTCCACTTTGTATCGTGTTTCTGCTTTTGGGTTCTTTCTGTTTGTCATCCACTCTTTTCACCATTTTGCATTTGGACACGGTGACTATTCCGTTGTGAATTTTGGACATCTGTCGATCTATTTGACCTTCGTTGTACTTGTAAGTTGACGGTTCGTCTTGTCTGACTGGCTGCCATCGGTCGCCGCTGTTGTTTAGGTAATTCAGTCGGTCTACTTCCTGTTGGCCACTCCAGTTCAGTTGATGAAGCAGCACACTCTGCACAGTTCTTTGTTTTGTGGAACATTTACGGCTTCTCTGGTACTTATTGGCTTCTGTCGGTTACCTGATCATTTTGATAGTTTGTTTGTTTGACGTTTTGGGTTATCTTTCTGTACGATGATAAATTATTGTTAAATAACTCGGATCTCAGGAAATTTCCCCTGTGGTTTAGTCATGCTTCGGTAAGCTCTCGTCAGTTGTTTTTCATGCTAACTTTTCACAGCATTCAGTTGGCGTTTGCACAAGCGTTCTGGATGGATATCTTTCGAGGCCCTCGTCTTTGTCGTTCGTATACACAGCCTTACTGGTATTCACGTTGGCCGGTGGTTATACGATCTAGTAAGTTTACCTGTTAATTGGTAACTTTTTGGTGTTTTAGCTATCACTTGTTTTTTGAGCTGACCGATTTTTGTTTGTCCTTTGAGGTTCGATACCGAGAGTGGCGCATTTCTCACCTTTCCCATTTACGTTTCTTTTTATTGTGGGCGAGATAAGTGTATACTAGGTATAATGCTCACGGCAAGCCAGCGTGATATATCTGCTTAGTAAACCGTCGATATACGTTGAGTTTTGTCCTTAAAAAATATATTGCACTTCAGGGTGTCTGTTTCAGCATCAGGTTGCCAGGTAATTTTGCAAGGCTACTCGGTTACGTCAGTTTGATCCTAGATACTGAATGTTAACAAAGTCTTGCATTTGAAAAAGCTGTATCGACAATAGGCGATATAAAAATTAGTTGAAGATACGTTTCCGAAGTTGTGGTGATCCTTAGTCTAAGCCATCTCTGGCGGCAAAATAACATCCATCTGAGTCTTACAGAGATCGCAAATAAGACGACCGTAAGGGCGATGTGCGACTTCAAAACGTTGCCCTTGAGGATGGAGGCTGTAACTATCTTTATTTAGTCGACCGTCAATGTCTGCGCTTATTCGCTTGCCTCGGGTGACACCGACAGTTAAGTAGCGATGAGGTTAGAATGCGAATGCTTGTTAATGGTGATAAAATTCATTTGTTCACTCAGTCGTACCTTTCAGTAGTTGATCCGCAGACTAAGGATACCAACCAATCATTTGCCGTATCCAACGTTGTCGACGCCCTCGCCGATCAGTGTGAGGTGCGCATAGATAAAGGATGATTTCGCATGGGAAAATAGAGATTACTGTTATATTAACAATTGCAGGTCTCGTTTGTTTCACAGCATCTGTTTTGAAAACGATGGGAAAGGATGCGAGTCGTTTGGTTCAGGGACGTGAATGTTGCGGTTGCTTTTCCTTGTTGCTAGTGAAGTGCTGACAGGTAGTGAAGTAATTTTGTGTTAACCACAACGAAACCATCTCATAGCTATCGTCTTACTCTAACTCACTGGTTCTGTCACAACGAGACTGCACCTTGACGTGGTGTGACGGCTTGCGCATCTCGATGACCTTTTGGGCTAAACTGGACGGTGTGGCCACCACACCGATAGAGTCACTCATGCCAGGCAGGCCAATAGGTAGAGGTCTGACAAACCAGTCTCCTGGTCCTCCAGGTTGGGGGTTGGAAGGAGGTTGGCATCTTCTTTCAGAGAACGTACCAGTTCTGGTACACTGCCACCCACCCGCTGCCTTGTGGTATAGGCTTTTGAGCCAAAGGCTTTGGTTGAGAACCCTAATCGTTTTCCTGTCTAGGTCTGGGCGCCCTGGTAGTATCTCAGCCCACACACAATCATGAATAGTCACAACACCAGTAATTTTATACTGCATCGGCCGTCTCGCAGTATAAACCGGGTCGCCCTATCTGCTGCATACGGCAGGGTGGATAGGCGAAATCATGCTACTGCTAACCCCTCTCCCACTGTCCTGTCAAATTTAGTTGTCAGGCCTCTCCCAACCTCCATTTCTGATAGTTACTCCACAGGTCCCACAACAGATGTCGCTAACCGTGGTAACACTGAGCCGGTAAGTTCCGTCTCTTGCCATTCAGCCTCATGCCTCTCTCGTCCCTTGCCTAGACACAGAATGCGAATTAATGTAGGTGCTTTCAACGTTTGCACTCTAAAACAGGTAGGTCAATGGGCCGGCCTTGCACGAACGTTAGACTCATTGCATATCGATGTCTGCTGTATCTGCTTACGCCCTTACTGATGCATTCATGAATGAACCCGTCATTTTCTGGAACACCTGTAAGTTCTCTACCAGATTGTCTGAATCAGTTATTGCTGCATCTTGCATACAAGCTGAGATATTCCACTTCTAATGCGTGTTAA
>JTDE01008830.1:2341-13671 GCA_014338405.1 Paragonimus skrjabini miyazakii | reverse complement strand
CCGGTGGTAATAGCACATACTTTTATCGAACTGTCGTATGCGCGACCTGCTTCGTGGGCGGGAATTTGAGCGTGCTGGTGACCGTTTCTCTGCTAGCAGTTTCGTTAGAGTGGCTAGCTGCAAGGGCTTTGTGGAAACTGCTCTCTCAGGTTTGAGACTCCTTGCTGGATGGTGTCGCGGCTGCAAGTCGCTTGCAGCTGAGCTACTTGCTGAGGAGCATAATTGTGATGTACCTGGTCAGCCGATTCTGCCAGGTTGGTCAACGGCGTGTCCTCCTCCAAAACAGCCAATGTGTGGCGGAGTTCGCGTGGGAGGTTTTGGAGCCACAACTCTCGTAACACCGGCTCGTTGACAGTCTGTTTGTTCGACAACTGAGTCATGTGTCGAAACAACTGTGAAGGGGTGCGATCTCCCATTTCGACGCCGGCGAAAAGCTTGAGGAGATTGTCTTCGTCAGAAACCGATTTGACGACATTGTATGGATTATCTGCTGGACGCCCGTAAATGATATCTGCAACTTCCGCTGCCACAGTCTCAGGTAAGTTCGCGACGACGTAGTTATACATGGTGCGCTGTGAGCGGATTCGCTGAAGGTCGAAAATAACTTCGATTTATGCGAACCAAAGTCTAGGGTCTTTACTGCCAAACTTATGGAGTATAATCATAACAGTATTTTCCGAAGAAGTCGTTTCCTGCTCAATATTAGAATGGATAGTAATGAGGAGAGGGGGAATAAATTTTCGTGGGAGGACTATAGGAAGAAGGTTGTCGAACAAACAAAACTTTGTCAATACGTGTGATAAAAGTCAACACACGGGCTTACCGATTTGTAGGAGGCTAACCCAATACAAAAGTATAAATGGCAATATTCAGTTCAAAACGCAGTAGCCGAACAGCTTGCTACAGACAATTCCAATCTATACGAAACAGGAACGTCAAGGAGAGGAGACGCGCGCACCAAAGGTGTATTGCTAAGCAGAATCAATTCAAACAAGTAATGTCTATTCTGTACAAGGAAACGTGGTGCAAACTGAATATAAAAATAAAGCGGAATATGAAAATATGTACAATACCCTATAGTTTCGATAGGACGTAAACGGAAGTAGGAAGCTGGAGCTTTTGAGAATTCCGTATCTCGATGCATAGAATCTCAAGGTCCTCAACAACGAGGTGAAATGGGTAAAAGAGGTACAGCATCATAACTAATGCAATAGATGTTGGTCGAGTTGAAATTTGAACATTGTTACAGAGCTAGCAGAAACAAAATGGTCTGGTGGAGCATTCCAAGCCTTGCAAACGTGCAATAAGTAAAAGTTATGTGTGCATTATAGTCTGCTATGCTGGACCGCTAGTTTTAGAGGGTCGCTCCTCAATGTCACGTCACTCTCCCTGTTGAGCTTCAGGCGGCAGAGAATATCCGGGGATTGCATACGCAAAAAGGTTAATACCAAGTCATCTTTAGGCCGACGGTACTCTGAGGAGTACATGTTCAATGATTTCAGGATTTCCTCATATGGTCTAGTTTTTAGACCCCGGACTGCCTTCCTGGCTCGTCGTTGTACCGTCTCCAGGAGCAATTTGTCCTTTTGGAGATGCGGTGGCTAGATTACAGTTCCATTCTCCAGATGCGGTCGAACGCAACTGTTATGAAGAAGCTGAAAACACTTAGGTTTGAACTGGCCGAAGAGACGTTTCAGTAGCGCCAGGATGTTGCTAGCCTTTTTTGCATTTGTTTCAGCGTTTGCAGAGCTCAAGAGAGTGTGTGAAACAGTGCATACTAGGTCCTTCTCGATAAGAACCGTCTAAAGCGGATATCCGTCGAGGTAATAATTGGTTTCCATAGAGCCGCGAGCGTGCATAACTTTGCACTTACCAGCATTAGGTTCGATTCGGTTCGCTCGATACCTGTTGAATAGATTGTCGAGGTCTTTCTGTAGGGTAATATGATCATCGGTTGTGTTGACGGCTCGCCAAATTTTGAGGTCGTCCACAAACAGTAGTAACAGAGAAGTGGTTGGGAGATCGTTTATGAATACCAAAAATAACAGCGAGCGAAGAACTTAACCTCGCGGTACTCCACTGAGGCTGGGCTTGCAAGTAGAGGAAACGCCATTAACGCGCACCCTGTACAAACGGTTAGCGAGATACGACTCAAAACATTAGAGAAGATTGCTTTGCATCCCATAATGGGAGAGCTTGCCGATCAAGACAGAATGATCCACGCGGTCGAATGACTTAGCAAAGCCGAGATATACGACATCTATTTCATTGCCCCGATCAACTTCTTTTGTTCACTGGTCGGTGGTTATCAGCAGATTTGTGTCACACGAGCGGCCCTTGCAAAATTCGTGTTGAGCATTGAAGAAAAACTTACGAAGGGTGAGATACTTATAAAACGAGTCGTATACGAGCGCCTCTGAAAATTCTGAAACGATTGACAGTAATGCAATTGGTCTGTAGTCAACGGGGCAGTAAGCTAAGTGAGTCAGCAAGCTGTTCCGCCGCTTCCCGCGAGGCCTTGTGAGGTATACCGTCCAGGCCAGGACAGTTGCCCATAAGGCATCTGAGTTTAGCCAAAACCGCCGTGGAGGGAGTATTCACAGTGTAAGTAACATCGATTTCAGTGTCAAGACGAACTTGAGAAACCAAAATTGACTGCGCAAAAGCACAACTGTAAAAATCACCAAGGACATCAGAGGTCTCCGTATCAGAGCTAGTAAGGCCTGATGGGCCTAAGAGTTGTGAAACTCCGTCTTTTGCCTTGCGAGGTGATGTTACAAATCGGAATAGGCTATTTGGATCAGCGATAAACCGTTCTGTAAGACTTTGTTGGTAATGAAGACGGTCACGTCGAGTTAGCGATGTACACCGATTCCTTAGGGCGGCGTAATTTTTGGTCAGATTCAGATCCTGATACTCGGTAGCACGTCCAAGCATACCGCTTCTTCAGAATAAGTTTAAGTGTACCAGAGCGTAGTTGACTTGGAAGCTTGTTTCGTTTGGTGTAGATTCACCTACGGCTGCCGAACCGATGACAGTAAGCTTCTCACAGAGGTCATCTGCAGAGTGGAGGACGGTGTAGTTCACCCTTGATTGCATTTCCAAGTAGCCATACAGTTTCCCCACATCCATGTTCCGGAAACTTCTGCGATTATTAGTCATTGAGGTGACCAGATTTGTGCTACAAACGAAGACGAATAAGACGACCGCGTGATCACCTAGTCCGACTGGTGCGGTGGTTGTATGGTTGTCTACCATCAACTCTTCGTCAGTGGATAACTAATCCATCCGCGACGGATTATGGCCAGTATGCCACTGTGTGAAACCAGATATGTGCTCCGTAAAACCCAATGTCCCGACTCTGTGAAAAAATCGCGCAGAGAATAAATTTTCAGTGCTTGCGTGCGAGAAAACCGGAAGGTTGATTTCAGGTAAGCTCAAATCGCCCATTGAGAGAACGTGGGAAAATCCTAGAGTGGGTGAAACTTCCAATCTAGATAATAAGAGTTCGTTTTTAGAGTTAACTGAAGATGAAGGGCGGTAAACGACCCCCTACTAGCCAGCCTTCTCAACCACTTCGGCAAATCGAGCATCAGACCGTTTCTTGAATTGCGGCAAGTACTGGATTGCTAAAAAGGAAGGCTTGAAGGAAAGTGTGGATTTATAGGGCCGATCCCCCTCCTCTGCCTTCAGTTATTTCCGCACAGAAGATAGTCATATCCCCTAAAGCGATCTCAGAATCTAGGTAGGAAGTGCTCAGTCACGACTCCACTATGGCAACAATCCGGGGCTCTGTGGTAAAACAAAGTTCGCGAGGCTCTGGTAATTTATTCACTAAGCCAAACGCATTGGTGTACAGGCACTTCACAGAGTTAATAGTGAGCAAGCGAACGTTATCCTGCGAGGGTGAATTGGGGGTTTTCATTCGGAGGGCAACGTTGACGGAGGTCGCCGACTCCACAGGAGCCGGCTGTAGTGAGTATTTTGAGGCCATTAAGTCCTCAATAGGAACCACCAGGCGACTAGTACGCGTGCGGTGATTGGCTTTTAATAAATCCCGCTCTTCTTCGGAACGATCCGAGTGAAACGAAATCTAGCCAGGGATGAGGACGTCGATGGCAGAACCGCTCCAGCATATACGATGCCATCTTATGAGAGCTGGCAGTAATTTTGAGGAGTCGTGGTCGAGATTCGTCCGACTCCGGCTTGGGCCGTCGGATGTAGTGAATACGTTGAACCTGGACGTTGGTAAGTTCGGTGGCAGTTCACAGGAATCGCCACTGACTCGTTCTATTCCAGGCCGTTGTTGGTGGAATCGGGGACTCCCCTAATAATATCATTGTGAGATCGGTCAGCGGTTCCAGGTCCCTTCTGAGCGAGTTTTCGCTTCTGGCGTTCAGCCCATGGAGTATCTGGGTATATCCGGGCTCCGGAGTCATCGAGCAGCTTACGTGCCGCTGGAAGAACGTCGTTAGTCAAATGAGATTACGAAAACACGACCCCTGCTAACCGAGGATTGTCATCATGTGGCGAATCTAATTTCCTCGCCAACCTCAGATGGAGTTGGGGCCCAACTTAGCGCAATGACTGGCCCAGAGCTCATGATCATGCTCGTCTCAGAGCTTTAAGCAGCTGGCGGCACATTCCGGAGGGTTCTGAACAATTACAGAATCCTCCCGAAAATATGACCTCAACCGGTTAGGAGCGACGGTGTTGGTGTCCTTGGGGAACTTCGCCGAAACTACACCGTTATTAACGCAGCTACCCCAAACAGCAAAATTTGGGCTACCTAGTTAGTACCCAGCAAAGAACCTCGGAATTCGGTCGCTTTTGCGCACACGCTGTTGACGGGTTGTCAGCGGTAATGAGCATGAGCGTTTTCGGAGCAACCGAGGTAACCCCCTTTGACTTCGCTCCTGAGGCAACTGACGCATAGGATGCTGTGCCTGTAACGTACGCACTACTACCTCATTGGTTACAACCCGCGGCTCAGGGGATCACACATCCACTGATAAAGTGCGAGTTTCAGAACTAGGAGCCTGCTTAGAGGTTCTACAACAGTGGCAAACAAGGTGGATACAGTCTAACTGTGTTGTTAAAATTTTGTAAACCTCGTTTGACATACCTAAACACGAGGTGTAAAACCATGTGTCGCAAAGCAAGCGCTGAGTGGCGTGGTCCCTTGCGCGGACAATCTTTAGACAAAGATCTACAGTTAAACCTTTACACCATCACTGGGGCGACTAAGCGATAAAGAATAGGTTAATTCGTAATTCTCGAAGTCTTTAGGATACAAATTACACGGGGCTATACGTGTTCGACCGTCAACGGCCATCTTGGGATAATCCAGTCATCTGGTTGCCTTTTGAACGCATCAACTGACGTTGCCATGACAGTCGTCGCGGAAAGTGCGTTCCATGTCCAAAGGACTGGGACAGCAAAACTATGTCGTTCGCATAAAATGTTACTACATGGTATAGAAATCTTGCACTTATGGCCCCTGCAACTCACTCTATCGGCAGGTGCAAAAAGATTTTTGTTGGGGTGACTCGGAGGGCATAATACTTTGTATGTTAACATAAGATCACCCCTCAGGCGAAAAGACGAGCCCCGGGGACTTATCGACGCGCGACAGGAGTAACTTGGCGCGTACGTTAGGCGAGGTAAAGTTAGGGGATAATTGCGAGGAACGATCGGGACAAAAAACCCTGGTGCATGGTTCAGTCTCAGCGGAGTTGCTGAAGACGGATGCATACTGGGCACGTAATATTGTAAAGTGAAACCGAAAGGGGAAAAGCGCGCGTCGTATGCTTTTGAACCGCGGCTAATCCCTGCCTCCTCCCCTTGTGTTGCAGAGCCGACAATTTGTGCGATCTCCGAAGAAGGGGCCCCAAGTGGAGACAGATTACCTGAAAGAACAGTGATGTAATGTTCCATATTGTTCTTTACCCCTTTCTTACTGTTGTAGTAGTGTTACGTGTTCCTGATAAACAATTTCTGGCGAATCCTCGTTCTCCCTCTTATCGGGTATACCACATTTTGACGACCCTGTCAGGATGAAAGAAAAGAAGTGTCAGGATAATAGTAGTTGTATGATAATTAAAAGGAGTGCCGTGATAAAAAAGAGGTGTTGAGATAAAAAAGTATCAGGATCAGGTGAAAAGTTTTGAGATAAAAACGTATAAAGAAGAGGTTACAAGCAAATGGGCGGAGGACCCGCAGGCATTCTATGTACCCTGGCAACATGAGCACTAGCCGGCTTGCAGAGGGTCTGAAGCAACGGGGACGTTGCTCAACGATGAGGGGAGTTGTGTAATGTGCGACCGAAACCAGCAGGCGCGCACTAGTTGAGTTTGAATTGGTGACGAAGCGTGCTGCTGTGTCGTCGGCGTCGTTTTTTATCGTTTGTGTAAGTCGTGTTCATAGCCTACGGAGCCTTTGGCTCATGCTCGTTTCTTGTTGTTTCCTTTTACAGGACTGTTGTTGGTACCGCTACTTCGTAAGAACGCTGTCCCACGGTGTCTCCACATTACCCCAGAGTTGGTCCACAGGAGTAACAAACAACCAGACTAAAGACAACCGGCTTGCATGTTACAATATCTCAGCTGTCTCATGGTTAGATGTAGAGAGTCCTGAAGGTTCCATGAGAGAGATGGCAGCTTTCGGCCTGGCCAAGTAGGCCATGTGCCCGAAGAACCTTTTACAGCAATCGGCTCAAGATATCACAAGTGATATTTGGTGAGCCCTGTGGTCGGCGCGTACGGCTGCTGTGCCTTTATTACTGCAGCATCTGCATGCCAGGTGTGAGTCGCCATCTCCTTTTAAGAGAAATGCATCTCACAGAGCCTGCTTCTCTCTCATTAGACGCTTGGTCGATGGCGTGAGCCAGGACGACTTGCAGGTGAAGCGTGGAGTATGAAGTGGGACTGAACTGGCTACCGCGGTTTTCAGGCGTGCCATAATAGGCTGTGAATGTTCGTCTACCGTGCTACATCCTTCAGGTGGTGACCCGTTAGCTGGGTATAAATTTTCTCGCATTTTTTGACACTTGGATCGTCTGAAAGTGAGTTGAACCGACGTGAAGGGTGGATAATCGTGACGTCGCACATTAAGCAAAAACTGATTGCGGCATGGTTGCTTGCATCTAATAGCGCACCAACTTTGACTATATCCACCATATGGGGCTCAGTAGTTAACACTATGTCTAGTCGGGCTGGCCTGTGGCCTCCTCTCCACCTTGTGGGTTGATTGACGTGCTTGGTGAATCCTGCTCCCTGCACGAGGTCGGAGAATTCCGCGGTTGCAGTAGCAGACGTTAGCCTGCTGGATAGACCTGCATGCGAGGGGTTGAAGCCCCCAGAACGATTGTGCAATGTCCGGCGATTGCGATGGCCCGTCTAACAGCAGTGTGCACTCTTTCATCCCATTCTGGGACTGCGGACGAGGCACAATAAATGACGTCGACAATGACTTGTGATAAGTGAGGTGTCCTAACATTTATCCACAGGGTCTCTTCAAGTGAAAGCAGGGTTGGATCTCAGTTTAGGGCCGTAAGTAATTCAGCACCAACGTAGATTGTTACGCACCCACCTGTGCTGGCTGGTCGATCCTTGCCAAGGATAGTATAACCAGGGAGTTCTATATCGTGATTGGATATGTCCGGCGTTAACCATGTCTCCACTACACATACGATCTTGAGCTTCTTTGAGTTGGCAAGCTGCCGCAGTTCCTCCATTTTGTTTTTTAAAGAAAGAATATTGGTAAACGTACACCATCAGCTAGATACGTGTACCTGCGCACCCTCATCAGGTAGAGTGTCTGCTATCAGATGTGTAACGGGTACTACCTAAGCTAGACCGACCCTTTTGAGGTCGGCTGTACCGGGTTTTTTGGCTGTACGGGAGGTGGTGGGCTAATGATGACCTAC
Organism: Paragonimus skrjabini miyazakii; assembly: GCA_014338405.1. Lineage (NCBI taxonomy): Eukaryota > Metazoa > Platyhelminthes > Trematoda > Plagiorchiida > Troglotrematidae > Paragonimus > Paragonimus skrjabini miyazakii. The sequence continues at coordinate 5,744 of JTDE01008830.1, read as the reverse complement.
GGTACCCTGGTCATCTTTACCAAACTTGCAGCCATGGGAGGTATACCAGTAAAAGGCCTTCTACATCCAGACCTTGGTTTATTTGCATGAAGTCGCATATCAAATGGGAAGCTGTCCTTTAACGTATACCACCTCAGAATCAGAGTGGACAACGTATCTCTTGCGAAGAGAGTTTTAGCGGCACACCGTGATGTGGTCAAGGTCATATGCCTGGACCGGCTTCCTGTGGCACTTGACCTCAATTTTACGCCCACACATTCACCGTCGAGCGACCATTACGCGTACGCAATCGCAGTTACTTCGAACGACTCACAGTTTGTCAACATCACTGTAGTCAATGTCACGTGCACACACGCATACGCACACACAACAAACCTCATCTCGGACATTAGCTTATAACACGTGGTTCAACCCACTGTCCTCATCGGAGCTGACAAGACAACACAACTCGTCTGGGTCTCTCGCGCACCGGTAAACAGAACACAGCCACAGTGCTCCGTGGACTACACAGTGTTTCAATCCTGTAGATCCTTACGTTAGCATTTATAGTATTCCGCCCAACACTCCACTAACACACCCACGGATTGCATCTATGTATCTTGCCTGAACCCTTACTGTACGTGCACATGTTACATTTGTCTGTTTGCATTATACTTTGGTTGCATAAATTTCTGATATTATTTAGATGTTTGGTTTTACCCATACTATTTACAACGTATTGTTATTGGCTGACCAGCATCTAGAGAGTGATCCGTAATAGTCTAGGGGCTGAGATGGAGCTCAGGTGCACTGAGCGCGTGAGGAACTGACTAACTCGCTTGTTCTGTCTTCATCTTGAGTTATGCTGTCCTTACGGATGTTTAGTCGGCATGTCACGTAATGGTATCTGAGGGCAGGGGTGGGTGAGCCTCGGAGCCTTATATATAGGTCTATGGTGAACTCGGGGTCGTACTTGCAGTGAACCAAGTAGGTACAAATGTCACAGGCCGTGGTTTTGCTGTGATGCCACACTACCTTCAGAAACGGTCCACAAACGTCGGCAGTCGGACTAATGGTACGTCCCATGCTATCTAACTAACTAATCTGCACAGCTCATAAAATTTTGGAAAATAAGGTTAAAGATCAAGACGAATAGAACTTGCCGAACGTGCTGTGCGGTGCGTCTCTATTGTGCCACGAGGTATTGCTGTGTTGATACATTGGATGGTATATCAGTGGCAGCAATGTCATGAAATTAATTCTCTGCAGCTGAAGTAACTAGAGAGTTTTTGTAGTATTCTATTGAAGAATTGGCGCTTCCACTAAGATAATTTGTGGTAATAAAGGCGTTTTCTCTTCCCCTCAAAAATTCATCCAGTGAAACTACTTTTCTGACGATTGCATCATTAACATGGCTCGAACGTCATTCAGCGTTGTTGTCTGGCTTACCAAGGTCACTGTTCAGCGGGTTCAGCAATTTGTTCGCGAGTTCTAGTTTGGTGTAGCAGGATGTTCAAAGTCACTGTCGGTGAATCCAGCTCAGAGGTTTATCCTGTATTCGGGGAGTGCTACAAGGGTCAGTACTGGGACCCCCACTTTTTCAAATGTACGTAAATGACCTGACTATATCCCTATCGCCCCCGCATTGCATGTTTGCTGAAGATTTGAAAATATTCGGAAACCTAAATCTGAACCTTGTCCAATCTAACTTGGTAAAACTGTCGGACTGGTCAACATAATGGGATTCACCCCTAAATCCAGGAAAATATCTGCACCTGATTAAAGATCGTAACAGATCCACTTCAAGACAGCTCCCAAATTCATGTAATCCGAGCACGCTAAAGCAAGTCACTGAAGCTAGAAATCTTGGGGTTCTAATCCAGAGTGACTTGAAACCCACGGCGCAGTGCGCTTTAGTGGCAAAGAAAGCAAGAGACTCGCTTTCCCAGCTCATGAGAACCATCTCATCCAGAGAACGGGAAGTACTGAATCCGTTATGCAAAACGTTAGTTAGGCCTCATTTGGAGTATTGTAACCAGGCCTGGAATCCCAGCCTACAGAAAGGTAAACAATGCCTTGAAAGTGTACAAAGGTTAGCCACTAGCTTGATTCCCGAATCCTATTTTGGCGGCCATTCAGTAGTGATAAGAAAAGGATAAACTAGTCGATAGCCAAATCCCCAAGTCCTTTATAAGGTCGACTTTCGCGATATCTAATACACTTTGTGCATTATTTATCATGGTTGTACCTGTTTGGTGTGCTAACAGATTTCTAGTATGCACCTGTTTTGCGCAGATCGAAAGGCTTCTAGATCCTCTGACCTGCCCTTACGTTCTGCCTAGAGAGCGGACAACGTATAGTAATATATGTACTACTGCGTTGTTTGTTTTCTTCTGAATTGTTACCATAGGGTAACTCATCGAATCTGAAATTGTACCTTATGCGGGCGTTTCCACAAATGGGTCACGAGAAGAAGGTACAATCAGAGGTACTGCTGGCAGTCGGCGAGAATAAGAATGTTCTTTTCAAGTACATGCGCCACCAGAGAAAAACTGAGCCCTCAACGTTTTCTCTACCGCTTCCCGATGGGGAAACTTCTTTCAACTCTCAGGCGGTAGCCGAGGTTTTCAGATAATACCATGCAGCAGTCTACAGTGTGATTCCGGCAAGCTATCATCCGATTCTCCTGGGGGGAATTTCCAATGCCTACTTCTAACAGCTGAATTCGTTGTGCTCGACGTTCAAAAACTCTTGCATAAGATCAATCTTTATCGTGCAATGTGATCAGAAGTGATCAATCCCCGGATCCTAAGAGAAACAGCTCGTGGTTTGACAGCGCCTCTCCATAGTCTGCTCAAACAGGTACTTCAGACAAGCACTCTTCCGAAGGTGTGGAAAGAGGCAATTGTCCCACCTATACTTAAGGCATGCAATAGTCACTCCCGTGCTAGTTATCGGTCGATCAGCCCCACTAGCATCCCGTGCAAGGTAATTGGGCGTTTGTTAAAACGCGCCATCTCTTACCATTTCTTCGCAAGTAAGCTTTTCTTCTTCACTCAGCATGGTTTTCTTCCCGATCAGTCGTGCGTAACCAGTATGCTTATCTCCACAGATATCCTGACAGACGCCAAAGATAACGGCCACATCTCGCATGCTCTCTTCTAGGACTTTGCCAAAACCTTTGACCGTGTTCCTCACAGTCCTCTTTTGCATGAAACAGAAGCTCATAGCATCCAAGGAGAGGTTCTCTGCTGGATTGCATCCCTTCAGAATGAAAACCGAATCGGACTTTTCTTCTCCTTCTCCAATCTCTGCTGAGATTTCTCAAGGATCCGTACTCGGTCCGCTGTTGTTTCTAATATACTTCAATCGCCTTCCTGACCCTATTTCCAACAACGCTCTCTTTCATGCTGATGATTTAAAA
>JTDE01008829.1:11828-22132 GCA_014338405.1 Paragonimus skrjabini miyazakii | reverse complement strand
TCAGGTAGATACTGGTCGATGGAACGTTGCTCTCAGAAATGGATGGAAGTGGCCGTATCACATGGTTGTTTCCATTTTCGGCGTATATGGAATGGCACAGGAAAAGGGTAACATGTTCTACTCTATCATCGAGAATCTTCAGAAACAAATTCTATTAATTCTACTGCATTGTTTTCAACTAGATTGAGGTCGCGTGGCGTTCATGCGGAACAATATACGGAAACAGATTAAACCAAGCTGCCTGTCGATCACCGGGAGCTGCTCATTTTCAATCACTCTTACCGTAAACAATTTTGAGAACGAACACATGCAGGAAGTGATGAGAAACTTTTAGTTGAAGCGCTTGTGTACATAATAATATTCATCTCTGATTCCGTTGATTGTCATATGGATTGGAATATTTTTCCGCACCGCAAAAGATACTTGGCGTTCTGAACATCATGGTGTGACTAGCTGAGAGTTATACCTCCCGGTGATCGACAGGCAGCTTGGTTCAATCTGTTTCCGTATATTGTTCCGCATGAACGCCACGCGACCTCAATCTAGTTGAAAACAATGCAGTAGAATTAATAGAATTTGTTTCTGAAGATTCCCGATGATAGAATAGAACATGATACCCTTATTTTGCGCCATTCCATATACGCCGAAAATGGAAACAACCATGTGATACGGCCACTTCCATCCATTTCTGAGAGCAACGTTCCATCGACCAGTATCTACCTGAAATCTTGTAAACAAGAAGAAATAGTACGAAAGCCGCATAAACAAGGCAGCTGGAAATGTTGTCATGCATGTTTCACTATCAAATGTGTTAGTGTTTTTGTTGAAATGCAATGCCAACACTGTATGGTCGTATATTTCCATTTCGACCATATCTTCAAAACGCCGCAAAATGAAGCACTTCCAGGCCATAGGATGACGCATTTCACCTTGGGAATGGCAAGGATTGCATTTATAAGACTTTAAAAAGCAAGCTAACGTTATTAATGGGTTATTTCCGTAAAAATGGCGAAAATATTTCATCACCAAACCGGTGATTTGTGGGACTTATTCGATGTATTCCAATTTGTCCGTTGACGCCGCTTATTTTCAATTGATTTAGTGTCTGTTCCTTGCCTGAAATTCCAATTTAAAAATTTCATATGTATTCAAATTTCGAGGATTCGCGTCAAAAGTACCGTTTTTCTTTCTGAACGACCTTGAAGGCGAATCTCGTGAAACGTATAATTGCCGCTAGTAATATCAATTTCGCTGCATTGCATATGAGAAACCCTCTAGGTTGATCCACGCTGGAGGTTTTTGGTGAGAACATTTGGGTTGTATAAACAGAAATGGTTTGACGAACTTTTACATGTGTTCAACCTGGGGGTCCTAAACCATCGCAACTTCCGCGACACATGAAACATTTGCTTGTGATCGGTAGGTAGGATGAATCTATTATTTGAAAGCTCAGATCAGCAAACCTAAATCGGTATACTTGTGAAGTGTTAGCATATCTCGGTTCTCCCGGACCCGTCATGGAGCCAACCGATGTTGCTAGAAGAAAGGTGGAAGCCGACCCTTTTTTTCCAACTGGCGTCTATCAACTCAGGCGCTTCCATCGGCAAACAAATAATACGGTCTCTGGGCACTTAACTTTACTCATATTTCAGATGGAGCGAATGATGAATCACATTTTCTTCAGGAGCCGTTCATTATCCGGTAAACGTTCGTTCAATTGTTAGCAGTTTTTGCACCGATCATTTTGTCCACGTGACTTTTGATCACTGCCCAAAATAATATGTTCAGCCATATTTTCTAAGTCAACATATGCGTGAGATGCATTGGCCAAAGAGTAACGGTTATGGATGCTGGCGACATAATTTCCATAGGTCGCTCACTGTTCGTGTAGCATATATCTACCGTTGTCAGATCTTATATTTACTCGCAGCGAACTGGGAACTCCTTAACTAGTTTGCGCAGACAGCTTGTGGAAGCCCAACGTTAGCGTATGCGCCCAGTTACAGTGGGTCAGGGCTTGTGAGGGGAATTTAATTGGATATCTATCAGTGCAAATGTTCATAATGAAATTATTGGTGCTTACTTCCTGTCAGTTTTCGGATAAAATGTTAATTTTCAGCAGAAGAATTTTATGGACCAAGAAAGGTTGCCATCGGTGCACGGCACACTGAGCAAAAGTAATTTTTCAGTGTGCATGTCCTTTTACCCGAGATTGCACCGCAATAAACACGTTGATTAAGAGCTGCTGTCAGTTTCTTCGTACGACCCCATCACAGTCAAACGATGGGCAGTTAGCATCGCTACCCCTACATTTGGCTTTCTTATCTCCGGACTGTGAAGGCCAACTTCAGCGGAACTGAAAACTTCTAAGGTAGAGTTTGATCACACGTTGTAGGTGAACGTTACCCAGTCTGACGAAATAAGAATTATACGATCGATGAAACTAAAAAGCTCCATACCCCCAGTAATAACCACCACAAATTTGCCAGTACGTGTGCAGCGACTTTAAGTAGTCACCAGGCAACGCAACGATTCAATGTCGACTACATTTTTCTAGGGTTATTCGTTAATTCATACCCGAAATTATATTGGGTGCATCAATCAGCGTCCAACAGTCGTCCACAAATACCATTTCTCTCCTGAATGTAGTCCCGCAAATGTTTACAGATTGTTTTGTCGGCAAGCTTTTGCTAAATTGTATATTTGTTTGGGCTGTTTTATATTCAACCATGAACGTCTGTTTCAGACACATTTAGAGGAAGGTATAACGGTCGCCATTGTTTTTAATCACATTGTGATCACTGCGCGATGATCTACACATCTGTTTCACTTGAAGAATTATTGTAACACGCTTCTGGATAAATTTCACTGAGATTATGTGTTGTTCCCTCCCACAATGTCGGTGATTGACGTTTGAACGACATAGCCCCATGTTGGAGTGTAGCTCAGCTTTACTGACATTTAGCAATGAACACTTGTTAAAACTTGATTGCTCGCCATACATATTCGACTTACCATGACTATTGGGTATTCGTTCTAAGTCCACTATTTGACTCCCATAGTTGAGACTTATTGTGGTTCACGTTTTCACCATAAAAATACGTAACCGGAAAAGACACGTGAAATATGGCACACGGAGAACAGCAGGTATATCGAAAACGATGTACATGTAGACCTAGACATCCAGCTGACGTCCAGTTTAAGCTGTCTTGTTTTCAAACGATGAGTGTGATATGGGGAGTTTAAGCGTTCAGAATAGCCTTAGGATCCTTTCGTCAGCTAATTATTGCAACTTTTAGATGCACGATTTCTATGTTGGGCCGCTGCTTGTGTTATTTTTTACAACCTATGAAACAGAATATGCTTGTTGCGAACGTGGTTAGCAGGACCCTGCCGAACCTATCCTCTGTTTAAAGACATCTCACATGAATATCGCAGTTCGTTTTCTGCTACACACGAATGTCTTGCAGTTTTGCAACAGAACCAATACAAAGTAACCTTCGATGCACAAACCCTCATTGTGTACACTGTAAACGTCTACCACCGCTTTTCCATTAATTACTTATGAATTACATAAAATAATAACACGGTGTGTGCAATTCATATTACTGATTATTTCACAGAAGTCTCCGTTTAATGTCTTGCATTGTAATGAATCTCTAATCCGCCATATTTACTTAGGCCGTTTTTCAACACACATATGAAAAAAGAACAATGCGGACCTTGGTCCGGAAACAAACTTTAATTTTGTGAATGAAAAATGGCAAAGAACCTAACTTTGACTGATCTGGAAATTGAGGTCACCCAGTCAGGTCAGAAGGCATGGTTGTTCATTGTGGCCAGTGGGAAGAGCAAGCAAAACTTAAACTATCAACCGCGATGTTTCGAGGAGGTTCGGTTCATTGGGCAGACATAGGCAACGACTCAAATTTAAGGAAGGCCGGAAAGCGGTCAATCTAGCCTTGGAGGAATGCAGACGGACAATTGAGGGAAATTTGTCAAAGCGGGCTAAACTAAATATAAAGGTTCATTTGAAGTAAATTAAAACTCATGCTTAAACTTAAGTTGAACAGGATGAAAATGTTGGTGCCCATCAAGCATCCGGAATTCTTTACCGCAATTCTAGGGTGAACAAGAGCTGTAAGTGCTCCGTTTGAAAGCGGAATTTACACAGCTTTAGTTATCCGTTTTCGGAGTGTAACAGCTGGTTCTGATTTTTACTGTGTTCAGTATATCCAACGTGATAAAGCAATAGTTGATGTGATTTTCCAATAGTCACTCTCGGCGTACGGTATTTGCCGTGGACGTCAGTTAGACTAACAAAACGGGGCTCAACCGAGACGGACAGGTGATGATGATTCAATCGTGTGGTCAGCGACCTCAAATTCCGGTTGGAAACTATCGAACCCATTTTCCATTACCAAATGAGACGGGCTTATTTATGCGGCCGAAATTCACAAGGAAGAGAAATAGTTAATAGAACTTAGGAAGGTTTTGAACCAATTCAATTTGAACACCATCCACATTTGATCGCAGCTGTTGCACTCCCACAAGCCTTTAGAACACTCCGCCTTGATTTACGGTCAAGCCGCCTTCCAGCGACGCGTACCGAACTATCCACCACCGAATGCAGAACAATACTTTGACCGAAGGTTCTGCGGTATTACTTTGTAAACAAGTATAATGTGTAGGACAATCGGCCGCACCTCTCAACTGTAACGATCAGTTTCAGTAGTAAAAATTTTCCGCAAGCCACAAATCCACTGAATAAAATCGAATAAACATTACAAAATAAATAGTGAGAGTTACCTCAGAAGTTCCGTTAATAAGGCAAACAGAACAAAAGGGTTCACCTTGGATGAAGCACGCAAAATAAAATCAAGTAGGTTACACGAGTGAACCAATATGCACGGATGAGTAAGTATTGTTAAGTTGCAAAACAGACGGAGAGTTATATATGTGTGGGCCAAACAGAAAATGTTGGCATTAGAAATGTCTGGAAAGACTTCCCCAACAGATCCGGCGGGCCATGACATACTCTGGGGAGAAGCGCTTGACGTGAGTTTCACGTTTATTGGAGCTCATCACTAGGACATATCCATGTCTATGTCGGAAAGTGCACATCAGCCCTTGTGCTTGTAAGACGGGAATGTCGGTCGCAATGCCAGTAATCTCACAATGGTATGAACCTGTAATCCTACCCAAACGCTCTATTCTGATACTGTGCGTAATTTTTCCCAGCTTGTTCCACGATTTTGATTGGAGAATAAAAAAATTTTCTGTTCACTCCAGTTGCTGGCCTTGTGCTCAGGTCTAGTTGATCAGGCACGTCGGATAAGTTTGTGAAATTGTTAGGGTACACATTGCAGCATATGTCCAAAATCTTCAATGAATAAGTTTAAGTGAATTCACAGTTAGTTCAGCCTTCCTTCGAACACGTCCGAGTATTCAGATGTTTCCACGGTCCTTCTGTTGAAAGAAAACTAAACCTTCTTTCTTCGACAGCAGCTGAACGCAGCCCATTCCAACACAAATACAGTACTTAATTTGATTTACAGGCATCTCCAAGTATAAATGCAAAACATGTCCTATTCTTTGTTCGAAGACTTTTCTAATAAGCACTCACCAAAACAACGAGATCTCATTAAGTTACAGATCAGCCAACAAAACTGTTAAACACGGGACGAGTCACAGTCGTCTCTCGTTTCAAACAATAGAGCATGATGGGACTGATATCGTTTCATGCATGAATCAAAGTCGACCAATCACATCCGAGCACTGACTGCGGTATAACATGAATTTCGACAACGCTACCCAATTAATGGTTTGTCTTCTGACACTACGGATAATGTGTTAACGGCACTCTAGTCTGGCACTTTTACCCCTCCAAATGTCTCCGAATTCGAAATTATTATGAAATATATTTCATCAAAAGAACTGGTTACCCATTTGTGACTTCTCTATGGAATGCTGAACGGGGGAGAGTTTATGTTGCCCTGATTATCACCATGAAATCACTCTCCTTAGTTTTTAGGGAAAATGTTGTTTCTAGATTTTAAAGGATGTTCAGCACCTCTGCAGCTTGTCAAGTGGTTTATGAGATCAGAGGAAAAAAAGTACGAAGGAACAGGAGCAGGATGGTGGAAGGTGGAAAAAGAACGGAAGAAATAAGTAGAGAGCTGGGAGCACATACACACAAAGAATGTACTCACATGTCATGAAAGGAATGTCAATCCACCCCGTACACAGTTACTGAGGTAGTTGGCCGTGCACGTCTACGTCATAGTTTAGGTACGAATTTATCAGATACGGAATTTGAAAAGGCTGTTGGGAGTAGAGTCCGAATATTTACTCAACGGAATATACAGGAGGTCCCTTATAGTGCAATGAACGGCATCTGCACCCAAGTCAGCTACGGAAGCTAGAGACCGGCCGTCGGCGAGCGAGTAAACCGAAGGTGTGTGGTTTTGATTCGTGCTACACCGTCACTTGGCGAACAGATAAACAGTCCGACAGCATATATCGTGTGAACTTTTTTTGTAGTCTAGGTTCAATGTGCAACTAGGACTTCTGGAACCATTTTACGCATCATAACGCGGGCGAACAAATGGAATCCCCAGGCTGCTACAGCAGCACATATAACCAAAATGGCTTCCCTGTCACAGGTAAGCTTGCTAACGATAACACATCTAATCGAAATACCATACATGTGTACGTTCATAAGTGTGTTCACAACCTAATGTCAGACTTTTTGGCTCCAGACAATGTGATGATGGAGCGACTACCATTCTGTAAAAAACCTAACCCTAACAAATTTGGCTGCCTCTTTGTAATGCACGGTAGCTCATTCAAAATTTGTTTAACATGCTAATGAACTATGCGGATGAAGAAGAAAACAGACATAGTCAGTCCACATGTTGTCACGTCTCTTATCGTTACCTGCGGTAGTAACTCCAGCGGTGCCAGGTGAGCTTCGGAATCGTCTCACGCTTAGTGGTACCTGAGGGCTTCCTAAAGCAGGCCACGTAATTACAGCGAACTACCACTGAAGGAAGCCTACTCCATACGCACCACCCGATGACTGGAAGAATTTACCCACAATTCTCAAGCAGACTTTTTTCGATCGGAATCCACTATCTTTGGTATGTGCATGCTGACTTTCTCGTTCAAACATGTTCGCGACCTCTGGCTTTCGTGCGTATGAAACTTCCGGAAACCTCACTTGCACTTTCACTCAGCCTCCTCCATCTTAACGGATACAACCTAGCCGCTTTAGTCAGCCATGATAAGACCTTTCTGTCATTTGAATCGCAAGTTGCCTTCTCCCACTGCACCAGACATCTTTACGTCAATGGGATCTGTACGTCTTTGCCCAGCAATCCAGATGCCGAGGAACCGTCGCTTTGTACAGCGGCAGAGATGTTCTCAGTGTCTCATTAGCCGGTACTCTCTCACGTCTGATAATTCTCAATATGTATTGGCCACCGCGTATTAGACCAAGTGATTAGTGCCATTCATGATCAGCATCTTCAGGTCTTGAGCCTTAGCTACACAATTAACTGTGCGAAGGCCCTGAGTACTAGGTACATATAGCGGTATCGGGCTATCATTTACGTTTTAGAATTTTGGAGCTTTCAGTGGAAGGTCTCTTCTGAGGGAACCATCGGCTGCCGCCTCTGGGTCCTGCGTTAAGTTTCCGCGTTTGCTGACCGCGCTATCCTAATATAAATTACAAGTAGAAAACACGGGTTACTTAGCCCCTACACACGATCTCTCACGAGTATCAAGAAACTGAATGAACCCAGTAAGAGGTCTTACGAGGCGCCCCTGTGGGCAGCATATCCCACAAAGATTCCTTTTACAAATTGCACTTTAAAAACTCTGCGATTCGTGCCCCCCCTTCATTGTGATTCCACGCTTTAGTGCGTTTTGGTTGAAGCTACCTATGATTTCCAACACGGGCAGTCACAGAAGTCACAGCCACCAACCTACCCGAGCAGGTCATTACTGAAGTCGCGGACTTTGTTTAGTCTCCACCTAGTGCCAACGCTTATGACACTTTATAGGACTCGCGTCAGCCGATGAGAAACATATAAACGTTTCTGGCAGGAGTTGAGTTTAGTAATGCAGCCCCGTTCTAACTTCTCTGTCTCATGGCATAACTGCAAAGCAGATATAAAGCTAACGGACTAATCCCACATGAACTGTAGTGCGAAACGCAGTTAGGGGACATTAAATTGTTTCGTCTCTGACTGCTTGGGACGCCCCGTTGCATTAACTAGCAAAGTCAGCCAATCAGGTGCACGGGAATTTTTACTGTTGCCCAGTTCCTTAGGCACTGTTGTCGAGATGCAGTTGACCGGCCAAGTTGGGTGCGGTAAGGCGGTGGTTTTCGTACATGACTATACAGCTGTCAGTCTTCAGCAGGCAATTAACAGCGCAATGAAGGCTCTCTCTGCCGTCGTCCAACTCGAGGTCGTTCAAAAAGGCGATTCGATAATCGGAACACAGATTATTGTCGCGGCTGCTTTTACCCTAAGACTTTTCGCTGAATTGGGGCACACAGTTTCGTCGCAATAGGTTGCCCGTCTGTAAAGGCCGGAGCCAAGCAGTAGTGACGACGGCTACTGATGACCTCTGAAATTGTTGTCCATTTCTGTGTTCGACTGTTTCACTGTTTTAAGTATCCTCACTGATACGGCCACAGAAGTCAATATGATCCCATCGACACAAGTACAAACTGCAGTGGCAGAAGTTTGTGGCAGCTGACCGTTCATATGCTTGAACCTAATGTGAAAAACTGTTCATCCTCGTCCTTGGTCTTCTGCATCAGATTTCCCGAAGATTTACCACCATGGACGTATAACAATCATCGGAATCGTTTTCTCGTTATACTGTGGACTCACTTCCGGCGTCCGTAGTCGAAATTTACTTGATAGCAAAGCCATCTCATGTGCGCCCGGCAAAGCCACACCAGTCAGTTGGTTCCGTCGGCTGCCACTTCAAAAGCTCAAGGTCACCAAAGCAGGTATGAAGCACCTCCCACGATTTAGTCATTCAACATACAAACAGCCCATTGGTATCAGCTCTACACTAAGTTCCAAAGAGGTCTGCCAGAACCGTCTTGCGTGTGGTGCTTACACAGTTATGGAAAAACGCCACTATCTCCGATCGTTGAGCGATTCAACATATTCACGATTTCCATGTAGGAATGAGTGGGCGTTCTGTCTTTTCTAAGACTTATTGGCTTCGGTCCTATCATTAAATCTCCTTGACCTAGAAGCGATAGACTCATATGTTTTGGCAAGTCGCTAATGGATGTTAAAAATCTTCCTTATCCTACCTAATGCTGAAGAATAATCTCATCAAGATGTCCTTCAACGGAAATGAATACGGTAAATGCCTTATATCTTAGATGTTTCAACCACCCGTTTCTCATTGTTTCCCGCATGTTTTCACTGTTGGTCGGACGAATCAGCTATTAGCATCAACGCATACTACACATTTAGAAGTTATCCATAACACGTCAGTGGGGATGAACAGATATCAGTGTCACCATGTGCAGCATAGCTCAAAATACAGCATCTGGAACAAAGAGTTCACTTCGAAAGTCCTTAAATCCCGTAGAAAACTGCGTTCAAATTTTTTCCCAGTGAAATACTCCTACCTTAGGAACAAACTCCCACATGCAACTAGAGCCGTCAGGAATATACATCAATTCAAACGAAGCTTAGAAACTTCCCTGACATTAAGGAACGTCATGTCTATTTTCAAGCTCTGCTTGCCTGAAGACGACATCTTTGAAATCGGACCAAATAATATTTAAACATTAGATCTACTCTAATGACATCTGAGGGGAAACCTATATAACATGATACAACGCCGCGCACATTTCGAACTGATCAAAGCTATCAACTTCTCCATTCGAGTTATTTCTCTATTTCGAAGCTTATTATTACTCCAGCAGGATAGATCATGAACATATTTATGTCCAAAACTTGCAGCAAAACTATAGCCGACACATGGTAACATTATACACACTCACGTTGGCAGTAACCAAACCATCCTGGTACACTCTTCTCCATACTTAATGATTACCGGTTGTGTATAGTTATCGACTATAATGCAATAGCTGTGCACGTTTGGAAAATATATATATAACTTAGCCTGTTCGCCTCATATGATTACATACAAACATGTTCATCTTCCTATCCTAAAAGACCACCTGAAAACCTTCCCGTGTTGCTCAAAATCTTTCCCATTCTACAAAACGGTTGTATATACTAAATCGACATCGGAATTCG
>JTDE01008827.1:7180-19838 GCA_014338405.1 Paragonimus skrjabini miyazakii | reverse complement strand
AAACCCCCGGGTAGAAGGCGCCAATCACACACCTAAACCGGGTAGAAGTGCACACGACGCGTGAACGGAAACCTTGAGGGTGTTGTGGACTGGAATGCTGACTCATAAACGCGAGCGCGCGCGAAGCATGTGAACTAGCGAGTTGGACAATAAAGATTGTGCTTTACTGAACGCCTTTTCGCTACATAAGGACAACCGGCCTCAACAATGAAGGCATCAAAGCTGAACTTCAGTGCCAACCACTGATGCACTGTTGTCAATGGTAGTGATGATGGTGATTTCACTTAAGCATCGGTATTAACCACCTGTGCGCTACCATCGATAATGCTTACAGAAGGGAAGCTTTAACGTGGTCGTAGCATGGTAAGCTTTCAGACTGGTCCGAGATTTTAACTTGATGTCTCGGGTTTCAGGAAACTGCCCCGAAAAATTCAATGCAGACAAATATTTCATTAGCATGAATATGCCCCTCGATGTTTGAGGCCGTTAGTTCCGTGTTGAATGGGTATCCCCTAGGTTGAGGATCAAAAACATACTTTCATGTAAATACTGAACATCACTTGCGCGAGTTTTCTTATCCATTAAACAATCGTGAACAAATGATACTACTGCCAGAAAGTTGTTGACACATTTGGTGACTGACAATATTCTTACATAGCGCACGTTATCTTGGTAGAACGGGTTCAGTTTTTGCAACAGATAGATGGCTTACTGTCTGAATCGCGTTAGAACCATGCTATTGTGCGTGCCGGCGGATTGTTGAACTACTTTCTGTTTCATGTCAGTTTTTTTTACTATGCTAACCTCCTTCCTGCGGTTATGCGGATCACATTTGAACGTTATACGATTGATACCTAGTTGCCCTGATTTTGCCTTCTCGTTTTGTGTAACATTGTTCGCTTTCATGCCGTTACATTGCACCTATACACAGCCTTAACCAATACAAGGTTATTAAGTATCAACCTGTTGGGTAAAGTCTATTTCCCCCAAAAATGATTATTTTTCGAGATATTATCGTTTAATATCTTGTTATTTTGAATCTTACTTTTTCGCGCCTCAACGTGCCAAAACTCAATTTTGGCGCACGTTTCCCCGGCGTCTGTGATTGACCCATCCCACTTTTAATGCATCAATTCAAGTGGGATTCTTCAAGGCCATCGAAAGACTATATATATGCAGACGCTCGTCTGCATTGATACCTTCGGTTTGAGAGCAAATACATTCTCAGCTAAGGTCACGGTCTTCTGTGTTATTCTGGGGTTTCCGGGTATTGCTAAGCTCTGTGCTACGTTCCGTGATTTGTATTATCGTGCGCTAGACATTTTCTAACTATCACTGACCACGAGGGTCAGAAGAGAATTGAGATGGAATATCTCCGCAAACATGTTTCAAAAACTTAATGAGATTAGATAGAGGATGGGTTTCATCAAACAGTTTAGTACGTGGGGATGCGTGATATTTCTCCTGTATAGATCCCAAAAGTAAGTTGAACTGCACAGGTTTCACGATGTCTCTGAAACAGGACATGAAGCACTTACGGAGGTGGAGTGAGATGTTGCAGAAAGCAAATTTCCCGTATAGATTGGTCATAATCAAGAGTAAGGTGGCAACACTTCAGTCGGTCTAAAAGAGTCGGTCTTTTTCTTCGTAGCGCATCTGGAGCAGTAATGCATTGCGAATTTGGAGTTAATCGGTTCTCGTCAACCACTTATGCCGATTCAGTGATAATACTTTGTAATTTTCCGAACAACGGGAACAGACAGTATGCATCCATCGATAATGATTTGCTAGATATACGTGCGTTGACTCAATCTGTTGAATCGCGATTATCCGAGTAGGAGTGAAACCCGTAGATTATGTATCCTTTAGCCTAATGGTGGACGACTTTTTTGATGAGCCGGAGGGTTTTAGATACTTCATCAGCCATGATGATGCGACGAATTTTGATCCATTATAGGCCAGAGGCAAGATTAGATATCAGAGAAGAGATGTCAAACTTAATAGTTAACCGTGCGTCTATGGTCACTTTCCTAGTTGGCCAAAAGTAGTACGGGTCGTTGCTTGATTGTGACGTCATGTTAACCATATTAACTTCATGTTGGATTGAGACCGATCCATGACAATAAAGGTAGGAAAGTTGACTGCTCTTGGACGAAACTTTGTAGGATGAGGTATTTTTCAAAATTATTCCAGTTGCGTTACTGGTTCATTCTAGTGAAATACAGAAACATTTGGATAGGATTCTCACTAACTTAGGTATTACCAGCTTAGTCTAGGAGAATGGAGCAGTAAGAGTCAGCAAAGGAGTAGGATACAGAAGCTGAGAACTTGAAATTGGGCATACTTCAGTTCTGCTTAGTAGACATAATGCTACGATGCTCATTGATTGTTCTTATTATGAACAAGCAGTTCATACAGGCGTCTTACACGTGTTAACGGTTAACAAGAGTAATTGGGAGAAGAGTTGCTGGGAATGAAGTTATCGGAAGAAATGGACGATGTGAATGTGAGTTTGGTGGAGTTGGGAGAGATATTCACGTGTTCTATGCGGGATTGAAACATTTTCTGGCCCACAGAGTTGACTGATATTTCAACCCACCGAAGCCAATTGCAAAGTTGGTATATGGGAAAGGGTTATTTGTTTATGCAGCGATAATTATCTCAATGCCGAGTCTTAAAGAATTTAAGAACTGAGTACCGGCAACTCTTCTGGACGAAATGGAAAGAAGTTTGAACAACCATTCCTTGAAACCTGTTAGAGGAGGATTCGTCGTCCCCAACGTTTCTAATGTCAACCTTGTTCTTACAAGTGATTTCTCGACACGCGGACCGGTGTGACAGTCACAATAAAAGGTAGGGATAGGTACAGGTGGTGGCAGATTCTTCCTGGAAACTTATGTTGAAACGTCTCTACTTTCTGAAACGAAACCAAGAACATAACTTGTGGCACCAAATAAATCTCTGTTATATTAAGTTTCTTCTAGTTGTTTTATTGACAAGATGTACCAGTTAAATGCAGAATTACAATCGGTGCCGACGCTTCTGCTTTCTTATATGTAGGTTCTGCTCTGCTTGTAGCTTGTTTGTTTTAACGCGTGACGCATTTAAACAACACCGGCGTTTATTATGACAAAATCAAATGCTGCGCCAGCATGCCATCCGGATTAGTCACTGCGCTGACATGCCAGTTTGTTCACGTTATCAACACTGATTTGCCGTAGCCCTCTGCGAATCACCTCTTATCGGTGCGTTCGTCCAATCCACGCTCTTTACATTTTGAATTACAAAATTTCCTCTGATATTACAAACAAGGTGAAATTGGCTTGGTTAAAATTGCGCCTCTAAAACAAGGGGCTATGTCATTACCTGACCAAGGGAAGTACCATTATGCTAGTTCCATGGTTCGTACTCCCAAGGTTTCCACAGCCTTATATTAACGCGCGTCGGAAGCCACAGTGAGAAGACGGTGGACCTGCAAACAAACTTCATTTATTTATTTACTCACCGTACACAAGAGGACTTCAACGCAACAACTAAGGGCGCTAGGGAGCTGAACGTGATAGAACCTTCAGCACAACCGCACGGCAGCCGCCAGTGAGGACGAATGTCAACGGAAATTCCAGTTGACCTTCAGGATTCAAACAAGTGTCAGCCTGGTTGGGCGGCATTCCCAACGGTAGTAGCTAAAACATTGTTATCCTAGTGAGTGTAGCCTACAATGGTAGAGATTGCGCGGATTCCTTCTACAGCTACGAATAAAACTGCGATACCTACGCCAACACACTAACTTTGATGTTAGTGGTTTGTAGTAAATTTACATTCACAGGGTAATGTGAACCGGGGCGGTGGTACTGGCGAGGCAACTCTCACGTCGCAGGGAGCTTAGGATTTGGGGGCGTCGAAGGTGATCTCGATACAGAAGCATGAAAGTCAGTGGCCTCTTTGTTTGGTTCGTCGCGCAAATATCAGAGAAGATGGCGTAATGAGAGAGATTACGACTAAAATCTCAAAGGGAAGATTCCAAATGGATGGCGGAGATTATATTTGCTCTAACGCGTCTCTGATCTTGCAAAATGCTGCCCCCATGTTCGTCGTATGGTTTTGTTGATGAATGATTTCGTAGTATGCTTGGTTGGTCTAATAATACCTTTGTTGAATATATTGTACTCCTTAAATGTGATTGCGTTTGTTCGCAGTATGGTTAAGGAGTTAGCCGAACCTCGGGTGCAATCTTTCCGAAGTATTTTTCCGGCTACATATTTCAGTGTTAAAATTATCTGGCGAGTATCTCTCAATATTTGGTGGTCGGACCATCGGTCCGAAATCTGTCTGGTAACTATTCTACTCAGACAAAAAGACATAATCTGCTGGCGTTTTCTTCTTTCGTTCTGCTTATTCTGTTTTGCTGCGCCATTACCAACGAGGACCACTATTCCTCATGATCGTTTCATTTCTGAGCTAGTGTTGTGAACAATATTTATATGCGACTACTGAATCGATCATTATTTACTCGTTTTTCTTTGAAGTTAACTGGCTATCTATTGAGAGAATACTTTTGGTTGGAACCGTCATGCAGTACCTTTGATGTTTGCCCACTGGTCAGTTTAGTTATTTTGTGTTGCAAATACTTTGTGGCAGACAAACTCAAGAGGGAATTATTTATTGTTTGATATACGACTATCTGGTTTGAGATTCGTGTTGACCATTTTGGTGACGCACATTGCCGTTATGAGTCGTGAAAGTGTGCAGCACGATGATTTCTAGTTCCGCTAATCGACACAGTCGATGCATGATTCAACAACACCTTAGAAACAAACTCTCATCTACAAACTAACATAAACCCGAGACGCCACAGCTGTCAACTGCACGTTCATGTATTGGGAACATCATTTCTTGCGAGACTGTACTCCAATATTTCTGCTTGTATTCTCCTCCGATTACTTCACTGTCTAACTGTATGACTCTACCTGGCTGTCGGCGGACAGTTTGGTGGGGTCATTCATTCTCACGTAAATAGCACATTCATGTAGCGACCTTATTTGTTTATTGCTAGCTATGTTAGAGCTACGATTGCCATTTGTACTTTTTTGTTTTCAACATTTGTATGTGCTTAAGCATTTGTTTGAACAAGTATAAATATCGATAAATATCCCGCGCACTCGAACGTACGACCCCGCTGCGTGCTCGCTTGTCGTTTCGTTCTGTTACCGTTTCGTCTTGTCATTCGTTCGCTCTTGCGTTGACCTCGAGGGTTGACAATCTACTGTTTGTCTACTCGTCGCGTTATTCATAACTAGCCGGCTTTGTTTCGCTCAATTTTACATTTATGAGTTGAACAATTGGGTGCAACTTGTGGCCAACTGAGGTAATACCTGCCCCACTCAAAACAATTGAGCTCCTTCTACGGCGTTTGATGATTCCACTGATGTTTATTTTATGACGATCGGACTAAGTTCGGGCATGAAGGTACTGTTCTGATGTACCAGGTATTTTCACACACAGACTTCGTTTTTGGAATTTTTCAATTGTATGACTTTCAGCGAAGCACGTGATTTCTACGGTGAATCACCTGGTTTTTACTGTGCCTACCTTGTTGAACGCATTTTGCGATGCATGAAATATATGAAGCGTCATGAACATCTGGACTTTTCACAAATAGGCTATGATTCGTCGAATTTCGTGGTTGATTGTAAATTGAAGGGGACAAGTGGGCATGCGCTAAACCCTCGTCCACTAACAATTTAATATGCCTTTCCTGAAGATCATTCGAAACGCAGTCCCAACAGGCATCAAACTAGAGAAGGCAGTGAGGTTTGGGAACAAGCCGTATATTTCCAGCAATGTTTGGAAATATGATAAGTAGTTAGCTCTAGCCTAGTCTGGGACCAACGGCAGCAACCACGAGGAAGAAGAAAAGAAGCGCGAGATGGGCCACAACCCAATCGGCAGTACTCAAATGCACGCCAGGTCAAAAGTGAGTGGAACTTTCGAGTGTGTTCAACAATAGTCGAAATGGCACAGGTCAAGCGACCCTGAAAAATGGAATAGTGGATGAGTCGTTAGGAAAAGGGCAAGCATTCGCTGCGTGCAACTGGTTGCACGATTGAAGAAAGTCGCAATGAGTTCATATCAGGCCTCCTATAGCAAGTGTACACAGAATCATGCGTACAGAACAGACAACCTGGAAAACAGGGTTTTAGCAATGAACCTTAGGGAAGCCACAGGATCGCTGGTCACCACAAAGTATATCTGGACGAACTTCGAGCACACAACCCAATGCTGAAGCATTTGAGTTTCAGTCAACCGAGTTCATTGGTACGATTATCGCCAGCGGATGTGAGAAATATTATCCACCCTCTCTCCCCCCAAATCAACGAATGTAGGCAAAGCGGATCGAACTCCTTCAAGACTGGCAGCGTCTCAAACTGTAGTGGAGGATCAAGAATTTTGGCATTGAGGATCAGTCGACCTTGTTAAAGAATCTAGTCGTCCTGAAGATACCAGCGAAGCTTTCGTTCGACAAACTGAAGAAACTGCTGTTTGATCACATACTTTCTGCCGACTTCCAGGCCACCGAAAAAGTCAAGTTCTATTATTTGATTAACATACGAAGAATGCGATGCTGAGAATTTGTTCTGAAGTTGAACAAACACGCCGCTAGATCCAAGAATGGTAATCAGCGGAAGGAGCAGCTATCCATCTGCTTAATTGCGGGCATCAACAACGTCACTCCCTAAAATAAGACGCTTGACAAGTTTTCAGAAGCCCGCAAAACATACGAGCAACATGACGACATTGTCGCAGCAACCTTTGAAAGGTCACTGCTTCTGTTTTAAAAGTGTTCATCCCAATTGATCCGCCCGTTTCAAGCCGGGCGTTCACAACGACAAAGATCTCAGAAATCCAACGCAGCTAGGATCCTAAGACTGTGAATTGATGTCTGTCCAGCGGCGACTTCCACCTTCGACTCACTTGCCGTTTGTAAAGTGTCATCTGTCATATTTGCGGAAGGACGGACATTAGATCATTTCGTATCACGCAGGCGATAAGTGATACATCCTGCGGCAGCGCATAATTCCGGAAGTTGTTGTGACAGGTTTAATGAGGTGACAATCCGGTGACAATCTGTTTTTGAACACACAGGGGGGATTTTGAAATATGATAGCCAAAGCCTCAGCAAACTGGAGGATGCATTTATGGTGGCTTCGAAAAATCACAGTGTACGCGGCACAAATTTTGACCATGTCCTGTATGGTTAAGTGGTTTGCTACTGATAACGTTGGGTGCCGTCCGTTGGCCTCTGTTACTGGGCGGATAATGTCCGGGACGATATGATAGACTCGTTATTGTTAGCAATCGGGTTTTGACCATGTTCACTATAGATGACCATAGGTCTAGCCTTTCTCGTGTTCGTCTTCGGTCCGGATAACTCCAGAGTACTAGCGACGGCTGTAAGCTTCTCGAAGAGACCTGTCAGTCTTTCGATCATGCGGATCAGGTCATCGGCGTGGACGAAACCGCTCACCAGAGTTTCGTGAAACTGATAACCTAGATCCATTCGCGGTAGAACCAACACATCATCCCTTGCTACGATGAATAGCAGCCACAACAGTGAGTCACCCTGGTGAACACTACGCTGGGACCGGAGAACGGAACCTTCCAGCGTAGTAACAGCGTCATGGTAGAAGTCAACAATGTAATGTGTTATAGGTGGAGGATCACAGAGAGCTTAGGCCAACTTGATAATCGTGTTCTGCGAGACAGAATCGAACGTCTTAGACACGTCAAAGAAGACCTCACAAAGGCCGGAAGACACGGTGCATATGTTTTGGAGCAGCGCATGACGTAGTGAGGTCGCCTCTAGACAACTATCACGGTGTAGGAGTGCGAATTGAGAAGCGGACAGTTGCAAGTGCATATTTCAACGATTGATTAATATGTTATGGAAGCAACGCACTAAGGTTAATACTATGGTAGGTCTTAATTCTTTGGGAGAGGAAGGGATATTGATTTTCGTAACAAGCGTGCTACGGAAGCGAAACAGATGAATTGGGAATCAGCAGGAAAAGTGTTGAAATATCCAGCCATGGCATCAGCTTCCATAGGTCTCAAATGTTCGGGCAACAATTCTTCCGAACCTGGAGAGGTGTTTTCTATGCCGTTCAAGTGTTGTTCAATGATCAGGCCAACCAACGACCAGTCCGGAAGCAGAATCGTACGTGATGGTCACTCATCAATGTGCAGATGAGCCGATAACACTTCGAACCAGTACTCGGTGATATTATCCAGGAGGCGGCGTTTCTTATTTTAGATAGTTCCCCAGTTTCCAGAAAAGACTGCAAAAACAACATCTTTCTTTCGCTGGTAATGTAAGGTTTGAATTGTAACGTAGTTGACTTTCCGTATCTACGTCCAGATCGTGTAGATTCCCGCAGTGACATTAGCAGGTCGGCAAGTGACCAGTCACCAGGTGTACGCTTGTAAGGTGTGCATGTACAACCACGACCTTTCTTGTGCCCTGGTGAAAATGCCTGTCTGAAGACTGCGGCAATTGCTAACAATTGATCGTCATGCAAGAAAGCCTCGCCGTTGGAACCCAGTTCGGTTATCGCTGTCTGGACCAAACATGAAAACCACTGAGTGTGTCCAGCAGCTTGAGACCCAATATCGGACGTCGTTTGTTTGTGAGATGGTGGCTAGATTGGCAAGGAGCGAAGTATTTTTTGCCAATTCAAGGCACATAGACGCGTTCGGATGTTCTCCAGAGTACGGTCTTTGAAATGTAACAGGAGTTGGTGATGAAGTTCATGTCGAGTAGAATATGATGGAACCAGTTCATCGGCAATTCTGATAGAAGTCGATTCTCGCTGATACAATTTTGATTTGACAGCTTTCTCAGATCTTGGTTCCTAGCGGTTACGCTC
Source organism: Paragonimus skrjabini miyazakii (assembly GCA_014338405.1). Classification (NCBI taxonomy): domain Eukaryota; kingdom Metazoa; phylum Platyhelminthes; class Trematoda; order Plagiorchiida; family Troglotrematidae; genus Paragonimus; species Paragonimus skrjabini miyazakii. The sequence goes on along the minus strand of JTDE01008827.1, from coordinate 10,914 downwards.
GACGGGATATGCATGCCTTCTGTGTTGACTGAGACCAATTTTGATCGGAAGGCTGTGGTCTCAATCGGAGGATGTTGGCACCTACTTTTTGTTCTGCACCATCTGTGTGTCGATGCATACGGGCATGCGCCAGCAAATCAGCGTTCGATTTACACATCTAACCACATTCTGGACACTGTATTCCTCACACACATTCTGCGTACTGGTAGATGTCGGCGCGGAGGCACTTGCGGTATTTTTATTGTTTTAATCAACTGTAACCAATACGCTGAAACCAGGTAAATTGGTTAGTCCTATATGGACTTGCTGAACACTCAGCCAGTCAAGGTTTGCACCGATACTGCTCAGTCGGTACTACTTCTACTCTTACTGCTGATACAACCAACGCTATTATTATTGTTCTGTCTACTGCCAATGCTAAAGCAGCCGCTCCTACTCCTTCGAACCTATCGTTTATTTTGAACAGCAATATACACAGCTTCGTTCAAGGGAAGAACAAACGGTGACATCAAAATTAAGCAACTGATATGTAAAAAAAAGGTGAATGTGAAAATAAGCTGTCTGTCAAATGTGAGACGTTGCATAGTTAGCAACATTGAACAATTGACAAGTCATCCCACAAGAATAGCAAGCGTTAATGGGCCAGATATGTACACCGGACACTCTCCAGGAGGAAGTAAGACATATTCGAGAAACTCTCATTGGAAATGAGTACCCTGAGAGATTCATAGACAAAAATCTGCATTCCGGCACGAAACGTGAACTCGTCCAGACAGCGGAGAAAAAGCCGATTTTCATCTGTCTCTCTTATAGAGATGAGGTTAACGGTGAAATAGTTAGTCGTAGACTTTCAAACGCGGTCGAGAGTGCCTACCCTGCAGCGATACTTATCATGTCGTTCGACACCCGCCCGGTACTGGTGCCACGCCTCAAGGATAGTTTGCCCAAGTTCTCTTCGGTTTTCTGTATCTACCCTCTCACATGTTGTTGTCAAGCCGGTTACGTTGGGAGGACCACAAGGCGGCTATCGGAGAGGATCTGTGAACACCTACCGAAATGGCTTCGCAACGGATCGAGAAAGCCTATTTCCAGTGCGATTGGCTCCCATTTACTTGACACTGGCCATCAAGTAAATCCGGATGAAGCGTTCCGAGTAATCTACAAGGTTCGTCAATCCTGTTCCAGAGCTGTCAGAGTGCAATTATCATCAACGACCGAGGCTATTGCTATCAGACTCCACAACCCCTGCCTATGTGCCCCAAAACAATTCGTACAAACCCTCCACCTCCCCTGGCCAATCATTTCACATCCACTTGAAACCCGCGTAAGCGTGAACCACTCAACACTGATGAACGCATGTCTCATGACAGGCCCATGTAACACTCCAGCACATTCACCAAAATTCCCACCCTCCCCATTAGACTGTGATCCGTATCACTCCTGTGATATTTTGATGACCTATTTGACACGTTATAATTTTCATATATAATTCGCACTTACCCTATGTAATTGTAATAGCCTGATGAGAATGACCGAAAACAGCTTTTTGCAAAATTGACTTCTTATGAATTCTACGGAGATCTGGAGAGGAGTGTGGAATAGTTGGCCAGGGGAGATTTAGGGTTTGCACGAACTGTTTTGGGCACACAGACAGGGGTTGTAGAGTCTGATGGCAATTGCCTCGGCCGTTGATAACAGTCGCGATCTGACAGCTCTGGAGTGGGTTTGACGAACCTTACAGATGACTCGGAAGGCTTCATCCGGCTCAATTTGATGACCAGTGTCAATTAGATGAGAACCGATTGCACTGCAAATAGGCTTTCTCGATCAGTTGCGAAGTCATTTCGGTAGGTATTCACGGATCCTCCCCGATAGCCGCCTTGTGGTTCTCCCAACGTAACCTACTTGACAACAACAGGTGGGAGAATAAACACAAAAGACGAAGAAACCCCAGGCAACCTATCTTTGAGGTGTGGCACCAGTACCGGGCAAGCATTAAACGATAAGATGACCTGAGCTGCAGGATAGGCACTGTAGACTACATTACATACACAGCGGGTAGTAATTTCAATGGTAGCTTCCCTCTTACACGATAGGGTGATAAAGACAGGCTTTTTATCCACCGTCTGAACACTTTCATGCGTCACCTTTGATTGCATGTTCCTGTCCGGGAATCGTTACGGATATCCATTTTGACTTAGCACACCTCGAATGTGTTGCAGTTCATCCGATATGGTATCGAACGTGCATATCCTTTTGGCACTGCTTGTTAAGCAGCAAACCGAATTTTGTTTATACTTCAGCAGAACAAAGCTGAGGAAGTGCTTATACTGGTCAGTCCACGTTTTTCCCCCTATGAACTGTTCTTTGAACTGACCCACCAATTCTACGAAGCATGGCAACATCTTTAAATGACAGTTAGTTATTCATCTCTAATTCGATAGTGAATGTGATGTTAGGGTGCGCACGATTAAAGTCGGCTAGTAGAAACTGTGTATTATCTGTCATTTATCAAACAAAATATATCGTCTACGTAGCGTCTATAGAGACAACAGTTATCGATGACATGACGTTGTTCGTTGGTTTCTAGTTTGGTCATGAATATGTCTGCGAGGAACAGACCCAACGGAGAGCCCATTGCTACGCCATCACATTGTCTATAGAGCTTTCCATTGAATTGAAACTGTACGTTTGAGGTGCAAAATAGCAGTAGCACTTTTAGTTTGGCGATGGGAATGCCGACGCTGAGTTGTCTGTTTTCAATGTAAGCGCACAGGTAATCGATAGTTTCTGTTCACGGCACGTTTGTGAATAACGATGCTACGTCTGAAGAAACCATTTTTCGATTCTTGATATTCACTGAATCAACCGCGTCGATGAAGTCAAAAGTATCTTTCAAACTGAATGGGGTTGATTGATTGGTTCCAGTAGCTCCATTAGCCACAGCACTAAGGTATGATAAGGAGAATTGTACATATCGAGAATCGGTCTTAAGTGCACTTCGTTTTTGTGCACTTTAGGGAGGTCATAGAGGCGTGGAATAAATGTCCCCGTTGGTCCGATGCGCTCAAACGTGCGTACCTCAATCAAATCTGGTTGTTTCATTTCACAGAGTAATTTGAATAATTTCTTCTCTATAGCTGCTGTTTTATCTTTATCGTTATGAGTTGTTCAGATCTGGTCTAATTGATCTGTATGACCTGCTAAGCCATCGATAGACAGGTTCGTAGAACAAAATCATCTTCAAATTGATATACGTAAAATGGTCATAACAATCATACGAGTACCTTAGTGACAACTTTTATTCTAGTACAATGTTGGTAACTTGTACAACTAGCTATTACATCAGTCAAAATGAAAAGCTTGATGGATTTCTTGGTGGTACAATGACAATGGTTTGAGTTGAGTGATGATTGATGCGATCTGTGTTTAGTCAGGACGAGTCAGACTGTAGTCGACGTGCACGAATCGTGTTTATCGTGTGTTCTAGTGTTACAACAAAAAATCTGATGATGCCGGTTGTCACCAAAACTCCCAATGTCCACACGATCAGGTCTCCTTGAATTATGGAGGTATTTGAAGATATCTTTAGGATAAAACGCTGAGATGTAGAAAAATGAAAAAAGTTCTATCATTATTATTGTGGTACACCCAAAGGGACAATTCGGAACTCATAGATTACTATACCATTTTACATATCTGTTTCCACTTTAGGCACAAAATTTTCCATTTCA
>JTDE01008823.1:0-18585 GCA_014338405.1 Paragonimus skrjabini miyazakii | reverse complement strand
TTGTTTCAATGCTTAACCCCTGTATTGCTTGGTCGAATAAATAACCCTTGCGCCATCCGCGTTCTCGGATCACAACACCGGTGGTTGCCTGCACGGAGGTGCCAGCGGTAATTTCATTGCCTTGATCGAATGTAACCAATACGATCAAAACCAGGTAGAGTGGTTGGCCCTATCTGGATTGGGGAACGCTTCCTTCTCCCAGTTGAAGTAAACTAGCTGTGGGTAGAGCACGCTACAAAACTAAGCCGCTCTGCCTCTAAAGTTCCCCTAGCAACTCATCATATCCCACAGTCTTCTCACTTCACAGTTGTTCAGTTACCTACGGCACATCCACCAAAACCACGTCGAGAGCAAAATCAAAATGTGAGTTATGGCAGGCCATTCAAGGTCACAGTCTTTGGCAGTCAGCCTGTTTAATATACATCCAAGGTGTCCGTTCTAGATCGCTTTGGTTTCCATCGGTTGCTTGAATATAACGTCAGAGTCCCTGCGTCAGTGAACTGGGTGAATAGGCCAAGTGTCGCCTCCAGTGAACCGTAGCTCTTTGTATTTTCAAAGGTCAGTGTGGCTCTGCATCAAATTCCGTTGATTATTTTTTCACCAGCGGTTCATGATTCCGCGAGGCCTTTCGTCGAGTTGGACGTAAGCACTTCGGAATATGGCCTTTTTCTTCTCGTTGCCTGGGTCCATTATGGAAACACCAATCACCATAGTTACGTTTCGTATCAGGCTCAAAATAACTACATTATTGTGGTCAAAACATTTCGAATGTTTCTGGCGCTGCATACTAATTGTCTCGACGATTGCTGCTGTCATCTGTACCTTGACGTCCAGTGTGAATGGATAACCATGAGAAGCGGCAAAATTTCGCAAGGGTGTTGTGTGACCACATTAGCCGGTAATAGCTCCTTCACTGCCTCTTAGTTGTAATGGCACACACAGTGCATAGGCTCATTGACAATTGCAAATAACAGCACGGAATGCTAATTCGACACTAGTCAAAAACCAACATCAGTGGACACATTCCAAGTCCACTGGGTACAAGAATACTCGATTAATAATTTTGATCCAAGTCAGCATCCATCATGAATGTATTCATTGCAGATGTTCTCACAAACGGCAGTCTCTTGTCATAATACCTGGTCTCATCACCATGAGGAACGACAATCGAAACTCGATTGCCAACCGTTCCCATCGTTCACTTCCTCTGAGTACACGCACGTTGGCGACTACTGCGTAATAAAACACGAGGTCACGCAATGGTTTGGTCGTTTGGATTTATAGGCCTAACAAATGGCATCATCGCTATGTCAAAATACTCACTCTGTAACACTAACCGGCCAAAGTGACCAATTTTCATCCATCACCGAGTCTCCTGAAAGGTCACTGGTGTCAACGAAGACGGGCTATTGATGCTTTCTCGGAAAGGGATCAATCCATACGCAACTCGTCGTTCCCAGTTTAGATTTGTGAGTAAATGCGGCAGCCAAATAATCTGACTGACAGAACTGTCAATTGGGGTAATGCTGGAGGATAGTTCGGGAAAAGTCGGTAAAATTAGGACCCCCAGAACGAACGTCCACACTTCTACACCTGGCAAGAGAAAACAAAGCTGACAAAAGACGGACTGGTCCCACTAGTGTTAACATGACCTGACATCGTACTACAACAGATCGAGAGATTTGAGGACACAGGATGTAGTTGACTAAGTACGAGAATATACCAACCGATAATGTACACTGAACTGTCTAAACAGGTAGATAATTGAAACCACATCACTCATCCGTTCAATATCAACAATATCAGCTGAGTGGTATCTCCAGAAGGATCAAACTAATCACGAGTTGTAACTAGATTTGGTTTTACTCACGTTGTTCTCACCATTATTGTGTTCTGTGAATATTTCCGTGATCCACAGGTTCGGGTTGTCACTGAGCAAGATGATGTTAAACCCCTTCACGCAAGGCGAACATGTACCACGTCCACTGAAACAGACTGTATAAGTAACCTTTCTGTGACCTCCTCCTCGTTACTGATAGCCTGCGAGATCTACGAGGAAGATCGGCCATTCGTCTCTTTTTTCTGAATCGTACATGTAGTCTTCATTATTTAATCCCGCTCTTCACGAACGTGGATAAACTGGATACTAACATGCCACAATGAAAAGATTGCCAATAGTTGAAAGAGAGAACTTGTTCACTGGGACGACAAAGTCGAATGATGTCACCTAGATAGAGCATATAAGCCGTACTGGTGAGCGTAACCACAGTGCAACAACGCGAGGACACCGTCCGTTAACTCAATCCAGTGAGTAAGTCTTGGGAGGTGGACCCTCCCATCCAGATATTGTGTGGACAACGTGCAGACCGAGAATCATCCATCCGCTCTACAGGGCGTACCGTTGAATGTGAGTCACCTCGGGTGGAATTGGTCGACTATAGGCACACGTCATGTCAAGCGGTAAAGTGGGTTGGTAGTTGGGTAAATAAACTGGCAAGATTTTCGAACCTTTAGAGCTGTAGTGAGCCGGAGTAACCAGAAGGCTAGCGTGTTAGTCCACTATTGAGGAGTTGGACAGTAAATGAGCGAGCTGACTTTAAAATCTCCCCACGTAGCTGGACATGTACTACAGTAATGTGTATATGTGAGATTTGGCAAACCACAGGAAGCAGTCATAGATTTCAGATTGCTTTTACACATGTCTTTCTAGCAACCCCAGATGAAACAACACTAGAAACTTGCCGTGTAGTGAATCTGATCCGAACAGATTCTCGAGTGATTTACACTTGAAATTACCCACAGAACTATGAAAAGAATTCTTGCAAGACTCAATCTAACACTTTCCAACGAAGACGTCCAATTTTGCGCTACACTTGGACGAATTTATGCGCAACTTTTCCAACCTTCATCTGAATAGAACACAAAAGGGAGCCTTGTCGGTAGGTGAGAAATTGTGCATTCCTCCATCCTGTATCAATTCCACTATAAATGGAATTCAGGTTGGATACATAGCTGATCAATTAAAGCAGTTAGAACCGGTGTCAACAGAGGCTCGCGGTTGGTTTCAAACAAAAAAGATGGACTTAGATTGCTAGTATTGAAGACTAAGCTGTCTATTTTCGAAGACTTCATAAGCTCGTTAAAAGTTTAATGAGAGGACCCGAACATAATCATTCCACCTCCTGGTAGGGGCTTAGGTATGGTCAATCTCAATCGATGAGATTACATTCCTAAGATGTATTCTGTCTTATCAGATGACAAAACGTTTAGTCCGGATCCGAATCAAAGGAATGCAGTCCAGTATAAAAGTGTTGCCAGTTGGTCACCAATCTAAGAATCGTTGGCTTAAGTGATTAAAAAATCTACCGTGAATTGACTCCCAGAGAGGTACAGACACCTCACTTGTACAGTCTCCCGAATACATAAATCCGAAATCCCACTCAGACCCACATTATCAACGGCAAATTCTCCTTGTCACAGTAGGGCAAAATAACTAGTAAACCTTTTCTAGCCGGTCTTGGTCCACTCGTACTCTTAAAGACGCATTTTAATTTGTAGTGAGCGTACGCAATATGAATGATTCTCATAGGATGACGGCATCCCCTGGTGAACAACCTTCGTTTACGAACGTACTTTTGAGTGAAGCGGTTAATATTGTTCACGGTGGCGGTAGAGAATCACCTGAATTTATGTCTACCTGTGTTTCACTTAGGCAAGCTTCCTATCCGTTAACGCTCCATTAACAAACAGTTTATATTCAATTTGCAACGCTATATCCAAGAAGATGGTGTAGTGTGATGGTTCCAGGAATACAGAAATGAAGTAGTTGAATTAGCTCAACCTCAGAGCTAGCTTCGACGCAACAGTAATAACGACCGAACTAGGCAAAGCAAGTAATTTATCCTTCGAGCGCAATTGTACAACTTGTAGTCAGCAATGTAATGAAACAACAGTAATGAGAAATCGGTTCAGTGACAATCACCACATCCTCCGCAGTTTAAATGAAAGTCCGGGCAGTAGTGTTGACGTTGTTTCTTTTTCACACGTTCAGGAATTCTTGTCTGCGCCGGGTTGATTGCAGACACTCTTTCAGTAACTGACTGCAAATCTGAAACAAACTCAGAAAGGGAACTTTCAGTCTCAGGAGATTTAACAGACAATATAAGAGAAAGCTTCAAAATCTTCATACACTTAAGACCGATAACGGACGGACCAGAATTAATAACAAAAAATGAACATTAATAAGTTGCGGACTGCACATCTGTGAGTAAAAGTTCACATTCGCCAAGAATAGGTAAAGCATGTCCAGTAATCCTCTTAACAGACATGTTGGCAGGTTTCAAGATAACAGTAGGTTCCGGCCGCTTCACGCAAGCGACAGAAATAAAAGATTCAATACTACCGGCGTCAACGATGAAGGAATGTCGGGGATCACCGTTAACAGTAAACGACTGTGTTATATGGTGCGTAGAATCAAGAGAATTGGTAGAAATCACAGTAAGAACAATAGATTGAAAGTCAGAATTCGAGGTATCATCGTCACAACTGTAATCTGTAAAAGGGGGCTTTGAACAATGGCAAACGGATTGAATGTGCTTGCTACCAGATGAATTACAGTCGTTCCACTGACGGGCAGCATATGGATCGGGCGCAGGGTGAATTTCATTAATTGCATTTCCAGTATTTACTTTTTCAGACAGCCGCCCCTGCTGACCTTCTGATCGTTCCACGTTGTTGTTGTACAAAACCATCGATTCATCTTTCATAGCAGCTTTGACATCCTGATATTGCTCGCATAATGTTCTGGCTGACTGGAAAGTGGAATTCGGAAGCAGTAAAAGCTTCTGTTGTAGATCACACAAATTTATTCCAGTAATCAAACGGTCACGGAGTTGAGTATGTAATTGGTCTTCGAAATTACACCGAGCAGCTTGAGTCTGAATTTCGAGAATAAACTGTCTGATATCCTGATTTTCTTTTCTCACGAGCGTATGAAATTTAGCTCGTTCGGCTGCTTCAAAGTTTACAGGTTGGACATGTGAGAGCAGCAGTTTCCTCAAGGATTCATAAGGAAGAGAAATCGGTGAATCAGGAAATGACAAGTTTTTCACCAAGCTGTACGCATCTTTGCTAATTACAGTGAGAAAGTGAGCGGCTTTCTTTTCCGCTTTCATCTCTTTGCCTGTGAGACACCATATTTCGAAGCGTTCGAAATAGTCCTCGATTTCTCTCGACGAATTATGAATATTGAGAATTTCAAGTGGACAGGAATCCATCGAAGAAATTTACAGAAGTCCGCGACGCCAATTGTGATGGTTCCAGAAATACCGAAATGAAGTAGTTGAATTAGCTCAACCCCAGAGCTAGCTTCGACGCAACAGTAATAACGACCGAGCTAGGCAAAGCAAGTAATTTATCCCTCGGGCGCAATTGTACAACTTGCAGTCAGCAATGTAATAAAACAACAGTAATGAGAAATATGTTTATTGACAATCACCACATGTAGCCAAGAATAGTGTTGTTGAACCTGCTCTAGTTGATAATTTTATCGTTTCTGTTGAGAAGCAAATATAAAATCTTGTCAGTTCGACATATTTGTACGAAAGATACGTGAATGATATATTTATAATGTGTGAATCATGTAGCCAAGTAGAAATCATGTGGACACATCTTAACAACTTGCACTACAACATCAAATTTACAACCGAAATCGAGGAGCAAAATAGGATATCCTCTCTAGATTTCAGACTAACTAGATGTGAAGATGGATCTCACGCTAGATGTATTTCTCGAAAGAAGTCATGGACTGGTCAGTTAGTGCACTTTGAAAGTTTTGTGCTGATTGTAGAGAAAAACGCAGGCTGATTAGAGCACTACGCCGTAGAGTCCGTAAAATCTCTCCGGATGAGCATATTTTTGAGGACCTTAATTTTATCCAACAAATTTATCCAAAATGGGTATCCAATTTGTTCTAACTACAGGCATTCTAAGCCGCTTGACTCCTGACCAGCCCTCAAAAAAGCACCACGGAAACGTAGACATCAGCCAAGCTCGATGTGCTGTATCAAACAATTCGCATTCCATCAACTCCGAAAAGGAATCCGATGCTCATAATGGTCAAATCAAACATTGTGTTACTAGTATGTAGTTTTTGCAGATTTATGGTTTTAGATAAGAACTTTTGACAATTGGGTCTCATCTAAAATCAGAAATCTGCCAAAACTACGTACTAGTAATATAATTTCTACGCTCAACAGTGGCGTTGGTGGATTTCAGTGTGAACTGTTCGAGAAATCCTGCCGGAGCAGTTGATCCCTTGGATCATTTGGTGGATTCCATATGAGACAGTGAGACAGGTAGGTAACGGAGTCCAAATGTGGAATTTCCGAGCTCCTGGCGTGGCTTCGTAGCTCAACTAGTAGAGCGCTTGCCGCGTTTGAGCATGCTGTTTCTGTCGCTGGTTCGAATCCAGCCGAAACCCTGACTTTTCACTATTGGGTCTCATTTAAAAGCAAACGTTATTTATAAATCTACCCCTGCCTGCGGTTGACATTATATTGACCTCAAGATGAAAGCATTGCACACTCGGATCTCAGAGTATCTCCCGAAATGGTTTCTGAGTAACAAAAGTGGGAGAGCGAAGAGTACAATCACAAAGTATCTTCAGGAATCTAGACACGAAGTGGACCCCATTAAAGCATTCCATGTTATCCGTCAGACGATGATCAAACACACTTCAGCATTTTCCGAGGCGCTAGAAATACACCTTGCGAAACCCCTGTAATATACTCAGAAACAGGTGGTGCTGAGCCTGCCGCCACCCTGATACTACGTTACATAGATTCAGCACTCTTCTTATCTTCATTTCTCTATTCTTGTTCTTTGTTTCCATCTCACACATTCCGTTTTCTACCGAGCGGCCAATGTATATTGATTGTTAATTGATCTTGCTCTCTAAAGGTTGTTCACTCAATCGATGCATAAACGTTTAACTGCATATTGCCATGTTTTATCATCTTCGTTCACATTCTGCATCGATATCTATTACCGCTTTTCAGTTATATGGTCGATCCATTTTTTAGCTGAATAATGACTGATCAGTCTAAGATTTTGCTGGTGGGCACGCACGCGTTCGTTTGTTTGTACTTCATTCCGCGTATGTAATTGGAATCGCAAACGAAATGATGCTTAGGCTTACATTTTACATGATTATCTTGACATTTTCCAGATATCTGATGGGTTGTGTCATTTGTAGGTGACACTAATGCAATTTCCTGAGCTGGGAAAGGTCGGAGAATTTCCGAAGAACCACAACGTTGAACATGTTGCTGTCAAAATGTTAGATGCGCCACAATGATGTTCTTGATCTGTGCTCTGCCGTCGTTGATTAAATACTTTTCAATATAGACCTAGAAGTGTTGGGGTCATTCGCGTAGCAAATTAATATAGCGTCTTCCAACGCTGACAAATGAAACCTGGTGGTAAGTGAGCAGGATGAACGGTGCGTTATATTACTCCGGAGGTATTGATGTTTGTATTGCGATAAGCCACGCTGAGAGGTAAATTAAGCGTGAATCTGCATTCATTCCATGTAAAGAGGATAAATGACGTATCAGATTTCGGGCGTATGCTGATAAACGTTTACGTAGACCCGAACGTGTCACACTCTCAATAACTTTGAAAGGAAGTCTAATACGCTGACCGGTTTGAGCTCATATTTGCATCGACAGGGGCCAGTGCCACATTAATTGTAAAGAGCCAGCGAAGTTATCATCCGGAGGTTCCCACGCGGGTGCCGTAGGAGAGAATGTAGTGGAACCTTATATTGTGATAACTCGAGTTCCCGTAAACAAATAACAGTATTCCAAAGATAACCAATGAAAAAGTTCAATCAGTGATATGGTTCTTCATTGTCGGGATTGGTGTACAAGCTTAATGCAGTAGCGTTCGTGCGGACCGTGTCCTGCCCTATAGAGTCATGCGTGGTGTTTTCTGTCCATACCCGGGTTCAACCCCGTCACGCGTGTCCGTACTCTGGTGGCACCCAATCACACTCAGGTGGGGCACACTATCTGTCTGAGTGTGAAGATGGTGACCGCGAGCGTGCGTGCGTGCGTTCGGATGTGACCAGAGAGGATTTTGGGGCCGGGGAATGTGTGGGCGGCCGTGTGCAGTTTCTGATACCGAGTGTCAGTTAGACTAGACAGTTTGACACGTGACGGACCGAGTGAGAGGAGGCGACAACCGCCACTCCTGTTTCGACCATTTCTGGATATCTTCGGTGACTCGCTGTGATAGTTGTCGATCTGTTGTGTTTATGTAAACGTTAATGTAATCGCAAGTAAACTGGTACACAACACTGGAGACAACAATCTGACAAACTACCTTCGTGATTGAGTAGAACTGGTCCTCCGGTGGTTTGGACTAAGCTCAACTGTACAGCTCGATACAGTGTAGACAGTTGAAACCAGTTGGCACGGAAACACTCCCCGAATGTTAGTTGTTCAGAAATACGCAAAACAACTGAAGACGCACCAGGCTCAATTTTGTGAACTAACTGTTCGGAATCCAACATCATCGATTGCTAAGCGCATCATGACGACAGCTCACCAAATTGACCCATTAAACTCATTCAAGATACTGTTGCGCAATCGAAGACCAAAGTTACTGGCTTTCTCCGAATCGATGTTTATCCGAACCTACCAGCCGATTTTATGTGTATAAAAATGGTTGAGGCAGTCTACCGGGTTGCCATGGTCGTGATTATACAATACTTGCTGTGCTTGTAGGTGTGTCTAGTCTCTGTTTATCCTTAGCTCTATGATGTATATAACTGGTATATTTTACGTTTGCGACTGATGAGAGTAGATTAAATGTTAACCTATCGCAATATTTATCTTCCTTCTGCTCTGACGAATTGGTTAAAAGGGACTGTAATACTCGGAATTAGGAACTTCGGATAGCCCTAGAAATCGAACTCGGATTGAAACGTCCAACGAAAATAATAAGGAGAGGACCTCGTACTAGTTGCAATAAGCAGTTGTTATTCATGAGATAAGCCGCATTTATAGATGTACAAAAGTATTAAACTGTAAGTTAATTGGTGCAATCCAGAGTACAGGAATTAGCGAATCACGGAAGGCTTAATATTTGGGACTGTTCGTCCAATCTTGATGTAGTATCTTCAACGTGACTTTTTGATTGGCCCCCTGTTGGATCTTCTATTGTGTCGGGGTTTGGATAAGCGGAACACTGTGTTTCAGACATGTGACCAGTGTTAATATTAAAGTCAGTCTTCCAGTGAATCAAATTCATGGTTCAAATGGTGAAAGAGTCATGCACAAACATTGAAACTTTTGGAATGCTGATTACCAGGTTAACCGCAGCTAAAAAACAAATTTCTTCTGGACAAGCAGTGATCTGTTACGTTTGGTGACCAGTGCCTATGCAAACTGTGAGAAGCATTTACGGTTGCCGTTGAAAATAACATGAGATGCGTCAAGAACTTTGACTGTGTCCTGCATAGATTATATGCTTCGATATTAATAATGTTAGGTACATTCTGCTGGTCTATACGTATGTGCTCAACGTTTCTAGCTGAGTTTCTTGTCATTTGTGAACACACCGTTCTATGTGAGCAGCTAATTACCAGTTTTACATGAGCCCTAATTGTGGAAAATCTGGGCTTCGGCTGGAAACCCCAAAATTTTCTCCATTGCATCTCAGTTAAATCATGAAATCTACTGCACTACTTGTAAGTAATACAGTTAGAAGTTTGTCATCCCTACATGGCCCACACTACAGCTACACTAATATTGGTATAATCGGTGGGATGTGACATACTTAGTCTATTTGTTAGTAGGCGAAAAAATTAGTAAAAATTCTGGTTCGTCTTACTATACACAGCTTTGCAGTTATAAGTTCCAGATATAGCGGGTGTTAGATGCCCGTTCGTCGTTCTTGACTGGCTTTCACCCAGAAACGGGAGTTCTAAGTACGCTATCCTCTTCGGTACTGTCGTTACCTGTATTAGTGAGATTGTGACGTTGCTGCATTTTCTACTAAATCGCAGAGGGTACTCGTCGATCTGCGGAGTATCCAACAGCGTGCTTAACCTCAGCGGTGGATCGTCTGCCGTACATAGCTTCCGCGCTCTATGGAAGGACACTCTGACTACATAGTGAGGACAAACCAATCACCGGCTGCTTGTATCAATGAGCGACCAAGGTTCTGGAGATTAGCCACTGGCCAGTATGTCGTGGCTTAGATCTGTTAGACCACGATGCACTCATTAAAGTAGTGACAGATCACTCCTAGCGATGTTCCGAGAATAACCCATTTCAACCACTGTCAACGCTTCTAGATACATCCTCGAATAACCACCAAAGTATCCCCATCCTGAGAGAGACTATTAATCAAGTCTGCGACAAGCATCTCCCCGCCACATGAAGACCACTCAAACAACGACATACCATTAGGATACAAGTAGCTGCAACCTACGGTGAGTCCAAGTTGGATATACACAAAACATTTGCAAGCGAGAACTGCCTTTGTCAATATTTGACAGATGCTGCGGTTACTCGAATACAGTGCTTGATGGCCCGGTGGTCTTTGACACCTGTTATCCACGGAGTATGACTTAATCCAATGGTGATCTCGATCCCTCAATCCTCAAAGGTGACGTCAACAAGGCAATGCGGTCTCTGGAATGAGCTAAGCGCGGACAAAACTGCTTCATTCCTACCGACGTAGCTCACTTGCGAGCTAAATCACAAACGAGGTTTTCAACTTTGCTATTGATTATCGTCTTACTCATAAGTAGTGTGGTAGATTTGATAATTTTAGATAACCATATGCGAAAAATATGGGGTTTTGATTATCGAACAATCTCTCGCACAACTGAACATTGCTCGCACAAATCCTCGCCTATGATCTTCACTCCGCCCATGATATGACTTCTGTCCGACTTCATTTTGTTTGGTAGTCACAAGGTGCTTTCATAGGATTCCGTTTAGTCGTTTGACCCTACTGTCTTCCAGCGTCCGACAACAATTTGAGATGACGACTGACATCCATAGCTTGCATCGACATTGTCACATAACAAACCACGATTACTCGCTCGCAAAAATTGATGGCTTTTGACCACATACCCATGATTTTATGGTAAGAGTAGCCACTGCCAACGGTTCACCCAGCCCTTTAAGCAGCTATCTAGATACCAAAAAAAAGTGGAGCAGGTCTCCGTTTATAATGACATTAGATGAAACTCTCTCATCTTGTATTGATTTTGACTTTGCCCCATACACATCCAGTGGCATGTTGGGCTATCTGATATATACGGATGATATAACACAATCAGCTTACTCAAGAAATAGGCTCACCGTCAGATTGATGTATCCGCGGGATAGTTCGCTTGAGAAGGTTTTGACTGTGAACCACTCGAAGATCCATTGCATCAAAATGGAAGTAGATCGAAGAATACGGGCCACTGGTGTTGACGACCGAACTTTGAAGCAGGTGGAACCATCATAGTATCTGACTCCCGTACAACAATGTTCAAGATTGTAGGTATGTCGTTCAAATGTAGAGGATGCCTGCTATCAACTTCAGTTGCCGATCTGTCAAAAATACTACATGAGGTAACAGCAGTGCTTCTAAAACCCCAGCAGAAGAGTGAAAACTGTTGAGATTAAAATGATTGACAATCCCCGTAGAAATCACTGAGAACAATTTTGGTTTCAGCGAACAGAACTGTTTTCCATAAATTCTCATCTTAGGCCGATACAATTATATATCAAATCAAGAAACTGTAAGGAAAATTATTGATCAAATATAGTACGAGGGTAAAGCGATTGAGTAAAACACAAACACGACTTCGTTGTGGTTATGATCACAAGGCAGGTAGGTTTAAGAAGTCAGTATTAATTAGGGTGAGTTGGGGGGGGGGACGGGATCAAATTGTCGCGTGGGTTGACTGCAGGTGTTTGGCCACGGTAATCCCAGGGTGTGAACGAACTGTTTTTGAACACACAAATCCGGCTGATGTAATCGGATTGCGACCGCCTCGGATATAGACAAGATGCGCCACTTGATCATTCATGCAGCGGCGGTCGGAGCATGGTAGACGATGCGAAACACCTTATCCGTGTCTGTGTGTCGAACACAGTTAACCAGGTGGGCCAGGATGGATGAGTTAATGTTCTTTGTTATTCTGGAGCGAAGCCACGCCGGACAGTGTTCACGAATTCCTTCCGATAAACGTCCAGTGGTGCGACCAATATATGCTGAACCACAAGAACAGGCAAATAAATAGATCAAAACTGGGGCAGTATTGTTAGGCATATTATCTTTCAGATTAAGCGGCACCGTCCGTTTTGAGTGCACGATCTTTCAGATTAAGCGGCACCATCCGTTTTGAGTGAACGATAGGACTTGGAGCATAATAGGTACTACCGATCGCGTCAGTTAGTTGGTGCGTTATCAGCTCAGCTGCCCCTTTGAACGGCAAAGTAACATAGATCTTTTTCTTATCAGCTGTGTCTACTGGAGCTTGCGTAGGTCTCTCTTGCATGTTTCTGATAATAAATTTCTCAGGATAGGCGTTATCAGAAAGGATATCCTGTAGCATGCTTAACTCCAATTCTATCGTATCTTCCGTACAGATTCTTTTTGCTCTATCTGTCAAGCAACGTACAAGACCCCGTTTCAGACCAATCGGTACGTAGCTGTGGAAGTGTAGATATTGCCCACTCCATGTTTTCTTTCTATATACACTTCGCTGTAACGATCCATCTGACCTGCGTGTTAGTGCTAAGTCTAGAAATGGCATGCGGTCATCAGTTTCTTGTTCCAACGTGAACACGATGTTCTTATGCACCTTGTTAAAAACGGTCAAAAACTTCTGTAAATCTTCCGTCCTGTCCACTACGCAAAAAACATCATCTACATATCGTCGATAATAACTGGTTGTTCTAATCACTTCGTTCAGCTCCTTGCTCTCGAGCATGCTCATGAAAGTATCCGCCAGTACCGAACCTAAAGGTGAGCCCATAGCTACGTCATCAATCTGACGATAAACCTCACTATTGAATTGGAACTGAATGTTACTAGTACATAGCATTAACAACTCCTTCAGCTAAGGCACAGATAGGTCGACTTTAATCCGGCGACTTTTGATTCAATCACTCAAGAATTGTGTTGTTTCGACCAGGAGGACATTGGTAAATAGGGACGAAACGTCTAAGGATAGCATTTTCTTGCTTGATACATTGAGCTCAGAAAAAGAATCTACGAAATCAAATGTGTCTCTCAAGCTGTATTTCGTAACTTCTCTCTTGACCGACTCCAGGATCTCCACAAGCCATTGCGCAACAGCGTGATAGGGCGAATTTGCACATATCAAGTATCGGTCCAAGCAGCACTCCGTCTCTGTTTATCTTTGACAGTCCTCACAGCTGCGGAATGCGGGTTCCTGTTGGACGGATGCGCTGGAATACATGTGCACTAATTGTGTCAGCCTGTTTCAACCGTCGTAGAATCCTAGAGAATCCCTTCTCGATTGCCACTGTCTTATCTTTCCCGGATTTCTCTTTCCGAAATTTCGTTTCATCAGACAAAATACTCATCATTTTCGAAATGTAATCACCCCTATTCAACAAAACAATTTCGGCTCCCTTATCTGGTTTTGATATCATAACCGATTTATCGTTTTTCAATGCAGTCAGTTCCTCTAAATGGGACTTTGTGAGTAATCCATAAGTTGAGGTTCTACGGCAGAGGTATTTGTAGTAGGCATTAACCACAGGAAATAGGGTTTTCTTTGTGGACGTTATACAGAGCCACAGATTCACGAGTCTGACTGGCTTAACCATGAGAGACCTGCTTAGCCAGAGGGCGAAGTGAGTAGAACGTCGATATCTGATTTCGATCGCAGTTGCTGGTTGTTCATAAGGTCGTGCCTCACTATCTGAGCTCTTTTAATCAGTCAGCAGTACGATATACAACTCCAAGGGTACAACCGCTTCTTGTTTGGTTTCTCCGTTTTAGCCTGTCTCACAAGATCGTACTTAGTAAGATCGAAGTTCTGGTTAGCCTTCCAGATGAAGGCAGTGCACAAGCCTGACCGCCATATCAAAGAAGCAGCAGTTTCGACACAATACGATACGCCGGCTTCAGTTCGACTAGTCTGAATTTAAAAGTAATGTACAGTTGTCATTCGAGGCACACTGAATGCTTCTACGAAGTGAAAAGCAACGTATTACTGTCTGGAAGCGACACCAAAGAATGATTATCTCAGAAGATATCCGTATGTCGCCCAAAGTCACCATGATGACCTGGAAATGCTGTCCAGGTTGTTCGGGTCCTTTAACCTGGACGGACCTTTTTGATAGTTATCTCACTGGTACGCTATAACCCCTAGTTTATATGTGCAGGCCTGCTGACAATCTCATCAAATATTCATACAAATAAAGGAAAGAATAAATAGGTTTACACAGAGAGATGTAACGCTTTGATGGTGAACAACTTCCAAGGCCAGTACTAGTAAGCCTGTTGAAGTATATCTGAGTAATCACATCTGGATTATGGTTCTCCTTCGTATATATATATATATTTATATATTGCAGTATTACGACCATTGTCGTTTCCGAAACAAGGCAGAAAAGTATCGTTTAACTCGAAAGGTAACAACAAATAATTAAATCCTTGAATATTTATGTAATTACGCCTAAGTTTCGTACGCTTAATGCGGTCAAAGAATTCAACTTGATTAAGATGATCTGATTACAGGATTATCGACTGAAGTCAGTGTGGTGGAGTGCAGCCAATCGTGTACGCCATATCTGCATTAGCCAATCATATTGTTCGACATTGACCTATATCTATAGTATCCATAACAGACTAGATGAGATGTTGTGTGGTGTAGTGAATACACATCTTGCTCTGAACCTGACTTGTTCTACATGGTGACAGAGATGAAGAACCCAGACTGGATGGGTGTGAGCCCAATGGCGGGACTGAATCTCCGACCACCGCCCCAGTTGAACCTGAATGAAGATGAAGGACTTCCAGAAAGATGGAAAATGTGGAAGTTACAATTTCAAGATTTCTGCACGCTAGCTTGACTATCGTCAGCCGAGAAGGAGTTTCAAATGGCGATGTTTCGACATGCCATTGGAGAACAGGCTATCCCCTGCATTAATACATTTCCGTATGAAGCAGACGAAGACCCAGAAGACTGGGAAAACGTGATGAAGAAATTAGAATGTTATTGTTTGGGATTGACGAACGACACCTTTGAGAGATATAAATTTAATTGCCGCGTCCAAGAACCAGGAGAATCTGTGGATCAATTTGTTCAAGCTCATAGATCCATGGCCACAACCTGCGGTTTCTGTAACTGCATGCATGACAAACTGATCAAAGATAGGTTAATTGTCGGAATGAGAAACGACAATTTGACAAAGAGAATGCTGAGGGATCCGCAGTTGACGCTCAAACAATGCACTGATATGTGTCGAAGTGAAGAGGCAGCCGACAGAAAGGCCGAAGCCCTCAAAATTCACTCGACAGGGGATGTAAATCGCGTGATGGCGAAAGAACCAAGAAACTCTCTAGCAGGCTGCACTTTCTGCGGAAGAACAAGAAAGAACAATGTCCGGCATGGCGAAAGATTTGCACAGAGTGCGGTAAAGCGAATCATTTCTCTGCTTGCTGCAAGAGTGGTCCAAGTTTGGCAAAGACAACCCAGCCTAGAAGGTACTCAGTGTGTGCGGTTGGAGTGAACGAACCCCACCAGGGTATACGATCTTCCGAAATTGAGTTGAATGGAATAACAATAAACTTTCAGGTGGACTCAGGTGCAGGTGTCAACCTCCTCCCCCGGTCCTGCGTCCCAAATGAACCACTGACGAATATGAGCCTCGTGCTTCGAATGTGGAATGGAACAACGGTGAGGCCCACGGGGAAGTTTACGGCAATCCTACGCAACCCAATTAATGACAAACGTATCGAACAAATTTTGTTTGTGGTCAAAGAAGATTTTCCGCCCCTTCTCGGAGTTGAAGCAATCGAAGCGCTGGAATTGGTAACATTTAACTGTGCACATAACGTAGTCTCGCCATTGGCCAACATGTGTCTAAAATATGCCGGTGTTTTTGATGGTACTTTGGGAACCCTTCCAGGAGTCTGTAAATTGAGCATCGATTCGGATGCGAAACCAGTCGTGCTACCCATTCGTCGTTTGCCACTTACTGCAAAAGAGACATTTGAAAAGGAACTCACACGGTTGACAGATCTAGGAGTAATACAGCAGGTAGACGAGCCAACCGATTGGGTTAGTCAGGTCGCTATAGCCAGCAAGAAATCCGGCGAATTAAGAATTTGCATCGACCCGAAACCATTAAATGCAGCATTAAGAAGGGAGTATTTTCGACTTCCCTTATTAGAAGACATTCTTCCTCAGCTAACCGGCGCATGTTTTTTCACCAAGGTGGATTTATCCTCTGCTTTCTGGCATGTAAAACTGGATGAATAGTCCAGTTTGTTAACGACATTCGGGACACCTTTTGGTCATTTCCGTTGGCTTCGTCTACCGTTCGGATTGAAAGTCTCCAGCGAAATATTCCAAAAACGACTAATCCAAGCAATAGAGAAACTACCTGGTGTCATGTGCATAGCTGACGATGTTTCGATCCACGGTCGTACCAAAGTCGAACACGACAAAAAGTTAGAACTCTTTCTTGCCAGATGCCAACGGGTCGGCATCAAGCTCAAACAAGAGAAAATTGAATATTGCACCAACGAGGTTACTTTCCATGAACACGTTTTATCCAGAGTAGGAATCAAGCCCGATTCAGCAAAAATCAGTGCAATGGTGAATATGGCACACCCAAATGATGTGAAAGGTATTGCTCGTTTCAATGGAATGATTAACTACTTGAGTCAGTTTCTGCCCTGGTTAGCTCAAATCATGGAGCCCATCAGGCTACTGACCCACAAGGATACGCCATGGGTGTGGGGAGAGGAACAGGAGCGAGCGTGGAAACATATAAAACAATTAATCGTCAAGGCTTCTGTATTACTTTACTATGATTCACGTCTGCCGTTAATGATACAATGTGACAGCAGCCAAAATGGGATTGGAGCAGTTCTGATGCAGAACGGACAGCCGATTGATTTCCGAAGCCGAACCATGAGTAGTGTCGAGACCCGATACGCACAAATCGAAAAGGAATTGCTGGCGGTAGTTTTTGCTGTGGAAAATTCAACGATTACACATTTGGGAGAAAAAATATCGTCCAAGCCGACCATAAACCGTTGACAACTATCGTAAAAAAGCCTCTGGACAAGGCGCCACGCCATTTGCAGGCAATGTTGGTACGCCTACAGAGGTAGAATTTCGAGATCGGATACACTCCTGGCAAGAACATGGTACTGGCGGATACACTATCGCGAGCCCCACTGACAACGGAAGAAGTCAACTGCACCGGATATGAACAAGTACACCTAACGCTAACGGAATCAGACTTGCGGTTACCACGAATAATGCAGACGTTTGCCGATGACGAAGAGATGGAGAAGTTCGAAGAGCAAATCAGAAACGGCTGGCCCGACAACGCACGACAAGTGAGTGAAATCATTCGTCCTTATTTCAAGGTCCGGGATGAATTGACCACAGAAAACGGTCTTGTTTTCCGTGGAGAATGTTTGGTTATTCCCCGAGCTGCTAGAAAACTCACTATGCAAGAAATACACCGTTCGCACCTCGGTGTGAGTAGTTGTACGAGACGCGCTAAGGATACCGTATACTGGCCAGGCATGACTAGTCATATCACGAACTTTGTTTCAACCTGTATAGTCTGCAAGCAGTACGGGACTCGACAGCCAAAGGAACCTATGGTGTGCCGCTCAGTCCCCAAGCGACCTTGGCAACACGTAGCGGTTGATCTATTCTCGCATGCAGACAAGTCATATCTACTTTTGGTGGACTATTTCGGCGATTTTTTTGAAATTGAGAAGTTAAATGCTACATCAGCCGAGGAGATAATCGGCAGGTTGAAAGCCCAATTCGCAAGATATGGTATTCCAGAGTGTTTGAGATCAGATGGTGGTCTACAGTTTTCAGCACAACAGTTTGCAGAGTTTGCCGAAAAATGGCGGTTTAAACACGAAGTCTCCAGTCCGCACCACAGCCAATCTAATGGTAAAGCGGAATCTGCTGTGAAGGAGGCGAAGAAAATAATGAAGAAATGCTTAACAGCCAAAGAAGACGTCTATCTGGCACTGCTAGAACACAGAAACACCCCGTCAGCAGATATAGATTTGAGTCCGGCTCAACGGCTCATGGGAAGAAGAACGAGAACTCGAATACCACTTGTTGAAGATCGTCTAGCCCTACAAACTATCACGTGGGACACCGTAAGAAAACGTTTGAAACAACGAATGGAACGAGAAAGACAAGTAAATAACAAAGGGTCTCATGAGCTGCTAAGACTGTACGAAAGGGATACTGTTTGGATTCAGCCGTTCGGTATTGGCTGAGACAGATGGGCCCCAGGAGTCATGCAAGGACGAGGCGGTGAGCGT
>JTDE01008822.1:0-13726 GCA_014338405.1 Paragonimus skrjabini miyazakii | reverse complement strand
GGCAATTTCGGCTTTTATTTGGGTGACCGAAACTGGCGGTTGATCATGCTCAGATGATTTTTTCCCTCCATTATCACCTTGGGCTTCTCCTGGGCTTTTTGCCACGTTATAAAGTTTAGGATTGATTTTTTATTGACTCGTTTCCTCTGTTCTGCCCTCCGCAGCGCTGGGCAGAACAGGACAGACGCTGCCTGCGGAGGCATGAATCTAATTTACCTCAATGTGTACAACAGCGGTACAACCGTGAAGTTAGCTTACGTATGATCCACAACATCGTATTAGACTTTTATGAACCGCAAACAGTTCAAATGCCAACCGTGAAGGCCTGTCACATCGACGGTAGAAACATTTCGTATATTCATCACACTGTCTATTGCGAGCACTTAATTATGACAAAAACTTGTTGCTGCCGTAGCTACCACCTATCGGGTTGGTCTCACGGGTGTCTTTTCATAACCCGTACAGATAATTTTCATCAACTTTTACTTTTTCTAATGCTAGTTTAAGAAGGTGGCTAGATAATTCAAATGAAAGGGAAAAGTTGGGTTCGCTGACATGACGCAGATCAACTGCAGAGCGTATCGCGACGCAGCACTCTTAATAACTTTTATCCTCTCCGCTAAGTTTTTCTAGCAACTTTAAGTGACTTCTACGATACTCCCATTACAACCCCGCTCCTGATCAGTCTTCCGCCATTGAAGAGTTTAATCAACAACTGTGGAGTCGTTCGCTATCGATTCAAGTTCACACTGACTGAGGCGTAATCTAACGATTTAGTTGCGTCATTCACTAATATACAGTGACAAGGAGAGTAAATTATATTCAAAACGGGTACCGGAAGGGTGCTGGTAAAAGCTAGCTGTTATATATACTGAAGTAATAAATATACAATTACCCTGATCTCTCATTTAGACTGTGAAACATCCCCACAAGCTGAACAAAAAATATACCCGTATGATAACATTAGCATCTAGACACTTATCATTCACAAGAGAGGAAGTTACGGAAGTAAACTAATTCAGGCAAATGGCCGAGGTTGGATTGAAGCAAAGCAACAGTTCGCGGCTTAGAGACTGGTATTAATTATAAGCTACTGAGGCAAAAATATGAAACGAAGTGTATAATATTGGGATTTAGAAGGTTACACGTTCTAGGCTTATCAAACTTGAAAGAACAGGCCGCAGAAACTGAGATAAAAATTGACAGGCAGGGTAATATTCAAACCACTCATGGCAAGCTGAACAGTGAACCCACGGACGGCAACAAATTTAGCGCGCGGTACTATTGTTGGTGAAATTCTTTTTTCTTCAAGGATCATCCGGAGTTTATCTGAGACCCTTCATTTCAGCAGTCTGCTAACTACGCACATCTGGCATTTTTCACGAGATCGCCGTCCAGTAGGCGGCTCAATACCAAAAAGCGTCCAAACATATTTCTTTTTCTCAAGCTTTTATCTCTGTTTGTCTATCCATTTCCTGAAACTTATCTCCAGACATCCTTCTATTGCCACCAGTGTAACGTCATCTATCCTAAGACTTTCGAGAAGCCAACAATGATGAAAGTGCAGTCATTTTCGTCACACTTACCATAAGCGCTTGAAGTTTATGGATCCTTTCTCAGTCAAATAGAGGCGTCTCTGAGGGAAAACAACTTTTATATAAAGTTACCATTTAACTGTAAATCCACCGTTCTCTAGTCTGCTCAGTATCCACGGACTATCCTGACTATGAGTTCGAACTTAGCCATGGAGACCGTCCGTAGATTTTCAATTACCGTACTTGTGTGTATGTCAGGAAATGCTACTTCTACCGAGTCAGTTGCACCTGACACTAAGAATTTCTTAAGCAAAGGGTAGATAGGCTTATTCTTTCCGGTTGTTAATCACTTGATTGACTAGCAACGGAACAGGATAGGCGGTATTGAGATGCTAGATGCCCACTTTCTGGTATGCATGTAAAACCCATTTATTACCACCCAGCACGCACGATGACTGCACATGTGCAACCGTATAATTTACTGGTCAATATTCTACACCCATAGTACATTTTGATAAAGGGCCTCGCCACGTTTGAAGCTTACTTCAAATTACATTCCTTGACCCAACGCTAATTATTTTTGATCAAGAAACGTGGAACGCTCGTTAACAACATACCTACGGACAGTAGCGAGACCCTGAACTGAACAAGAAGAGAATATAGCTTTTCTTCTCGGCTTTCAAGTGGAACCCAGTGATAGTTGACTTCTACCGTTGCCAGCGTTGAGCAGAACTGCCGGCGAGTGTAGACGTTGAACAGAAACCACGAGAAGTCGCAATGGAAACATGACGGTTGGTATTTTAAGGTCGTTCACCGGTATGAAGCTGTATTTTTACTACGCCCAGTGACGTATCCAGAATCACCTTATAAACAACCAGCAAGTTGTTCATTGGTAACGTTTCCATCAATGAGTTTACCTCCAGTCTAGCGAACCTCAATTATAATTCTTCGTGGAAACTTAAAGTGTACAGCCCACTTTGGCTTCTTAAGCCCGAGTTTCTAATCCGTTAGTAGTTGCTGAATGTTGACGTTATTAACATTGGCGACGGGTACCAAGTCGTTTACTGTAAGTCCACACAAACCCAACCCAACTGGGTTTACTTTGCATATGGTTGATCCTTGTTTCTGATCCTCTGGTCCGTTACCTACTGTGCTTTGGGTATATCAAATCCTGATAGCAATTCGGCGGAATAAGAGGGTTAGCCACGCATCTTCACAGCTGGCAAATGAGACCATCGATTGGTGGCGATGGCTAGGTTGTGCATCTGGATAATTACCGAACAGTTGGCTACGGGGTCCTTGTCAATACACAAAAGTGCGCCAGCGAATACAGAGCGTGATTCCGAACAAAGCTGACCGCCCTGTACCCGTTATACACAAAAAAGGTACCAGCTTTTACGTGGCAAACATCCGAACTCAAACTAGGCTACTCGGCTAACTTTGTTTCGGTAAGTGTCGCGTCAGAGAAATAAGTCAAAAAGGCGTGTGTCTACCATACTTTATGACCAAGTGAACTGGACTGAAATGAACCGCAAGCAAACACTCCTGGAATCTTTCGACAGAGATTTGCAACGCATAAATTATGGGTTGAAGGTGAGTTCAATGGCTACCACGTGGTAGTGCATCAACGTATGACAT
This sequence comes from Paragonimus skrjabini miyazakii, assembly GCA_014338405.1. Taxonomy (NCBI): domain Eukaryota; kingdom Metazoa; phylum Platyhelminthes; class Trematoda; order Plagiorchiida; family Troglotrematidae; genus Paragonimus; species Paragonimus skrjabini miyazakii. The sequence goes on along the minus strand of JTDE01008822.1, from coordinate 10,553 downwards.
CGTTTACCGCAGTCAGGCACCTAGCATTCGGTAAAAAGCTCTATATGATTCGGCTTCATGATTATTTCCGAAAAAATGCAACAGCATTCGCGATTTCTTGAGTCCTTCCCCCCTTCGTCCGGCAACTGTTTTCAAAATCGTGAGCAACTTGGTATGTCACAATCGCTCAGAGGAAGTCTAGGTGTGTGCATGCTGTCATTGCGTCAAGCGTATCTTGTGTTCAGCGTGATGGAAACGACGGACTTATTCGGCCCTGTATTAAAAGGTGTACCACGTTAAATACTGACAGCAACCATTCGTCTAAGTACAATACCTAAGGGATCATCAAACCCTGACCCCCTTTCTCCCTCAATGGTGCCGTTGACAGGTCTAGTCCGTCGACTTTGCGGATTTGGCAGGAAACGTTCTACACGGCCTAATCACATAGCGGAGCTGCCTGCCTCATCCAACACCCACAGCTATGACAGCATCCACTGGTGACCAGCGATCGTAGCCAGTCAACACAATACATTGGCATTGTGAGGTCTAGAAGCTTCCTTTTGAAAAACTGAAGAGTTAGCTAGGGTTGACCGAAGTACCTGCTCAGGATACGGATTGCTCCCGGCTAGCCGTTAACATAGAGAAGCGGTATGCAATGCTCGATGATCTTCCCTAGTCTGGTTCGACAGTACTATGAGAAATAGGGTAGCTTTTGTCTTAAGTCTACTATTCTAATAACTATATGTAGTACAAAATTAAGTGTGGAACAGAAGCAACGTCCCGGGAGCAATAAAACGTTTTTACTTTGAACTTCGGGAGGCTTAGCACCAACAAGGGTACTCTAAGCAAAGACTGCGCTGTCCAATCTGCTGTTGGCAATCCATTATGGACCCTTATACCATCGATGCCCGCATACGCGACATCAGGCTGACATAAGGTTGAAGTGGTACCTAGCTTCATAGCTAAGTCTAAGCTAAGTCCAATGTGTGGTTTTCTACGCGCAATGTTTGGTTTTTGAACTTAACCGCTCAACAGAAAACTGATCGTCCGAATCCCTAACACTTGTTCGATAAGACAAGGGTAAATGGACTATATTTTGCTATCCGTCCTTTGGGGAGGTGGGGTCTAAATCACTGTTGCAGCAATCGCTGGTCCAGGTCCACACATAATTCTGGTGGTTTCAAACATATAATCATAAACCACAACAAATCCACTATTATCAACCGAGTCTAAAAAATTACTGGAATCGTGGAACAGACGCAAAGTAGGACGCGCCAATAAACGGACGTGATATATAATTTCTTTAGGAGAGTAGAGACAACTAGAAATGGGCCCTGAGCACGGGGTATTCAGCCACGGGGTAAAAAGGTTGTGGTTTCCATCGACTTTAGCGTTAACGATAGTATAGGTGGGGTAGTGCTTGCCCATCGCGGAGTATATGGGTGTCTTGGTAAACAGCAACGACTGAGGGATAATGGAAACGGCTGCCACACTAACCGTTCACTGAAGCAGTATTCAAAGGATCGCTGGAAACGGTATCACACAGATTTTCGGCATCGAGGTTGAAATTCCCGACACCGATCTGCTTTAATCTTTGCTTGTGAGATGGCAATGTTTTGTTTGATAGACTACACTGCGAAGGTGACTAAATGCGTAAAAGCACGTCAAACACAATCGCGTGCTGTTGGTTTTGTTTGACTTCGGAGTCGAAAGGTAACGCGCAGTCGACGAGGACCTGTCTCACTAAAAAGTGCGATTAGCGGAATAGTATCGATGAGACAAATTTACAATGTTGAGTGACTTGAATGACTCTAGTAACTGCAGCCGTTCAGGTTGTAGAGTTGAGGGTTGAATACAGTACTAAATAAAACAGTAATAACCAACATAAACGCAAAAATCTCCCCCGCGATTCTTCGTGAAAGAATTAAGTGTATGGAACGAGCAGGCTGAGTACTACCTGGTATCAAATGAAAAATAAACAACGAAATCAACATATTTCGAGGTAAATCAACAATTGGACTAAGGACGGGCCCAACAGATGGAGTGAACGGCTTACCAGAGATATTTCAGCCACCACACCGCTAAGAAACAAAGATGAGGCAAACAAAGTTTTGAATAAGAGAACAGTTCATTGGGCCAACAGGGAATAAGGAATTGCCCTAGGGTCAGGTGAGGATCGTTGAACAGACCAAAAGCATTTCTTTTGCTACCAACCAAAAAGTGCCACTGATAAGGCAAAAAACGGAATAATGACCAGAAAGTCGCGAATCATGAGTAAGCAGGCATTGCGTGTAAGTGGCGAACGGAGTCCATTAAAAGGGAAGCTGGTTGACAATGAAAAGGCTATCGCCTCGACCAGCTGAACGTAAATCGTTCTGATATAGGATAGAGGGAACAAACAGAAGATGAAATTTTGAAGTGTACTGGAAAATGTGGGATCGCCTACAACTTGGACAAACTTCAGCATTCTTCGTCAGACAGGCCATATACGTCAGAACACCAATCTAATAGGGAAGGAGAATCGCGGCAAACTGCAGTTGTCAACAGCGGACCCCAAATGCCATCAAACAGAGCATTTCACTCTTCTGCGGTTTTGCGCATGTACTATCTGATGACGCTAAACCAGTACCTGATTACTAGCTGAAAATTTATTTCAACGCTGATTAGCGCGTTGTCACACGATCAAGTAAGGATCTCCAGGCGACATTTCACCCCCAAAACGATGTGATCTCCCGGTGAGTCAACTACGGGTGACAGCCTACACAATGTTTAATGTCGTTAATCAAGGCGCAATAAATTCTGTCTCACAAAAGAGAACAACCACAGACCAACGAGAAAGTTTGGTGACACAACGCAGATAACGAAGGAGCTTCCGTTCACACCATGTCCTTGCCTATATATATGGGGGGTTTCGCGGCGCGGAAAAAAACCACCAATCAAAATTGGTCCTATGATCACTGACCGCTGACCTCGGGCTTTGACTGGTCATTCTGCTCAATCCGGTACACAGAGGTGTCCAGCCAGCGTTTTAGGAACGTGAAAGAAAGAGGAAAGAAGTATATTTGACAAAACGACACTGCGACACTGCATGTTATCAGGGGGAGCAGGATTAATGAAAGCTGCCATTAGTACAATACTTATTAAATGTTTATACAACAGAAACACACTTCCCACCTCGGCCATGATAATTGCGGGATCAATTAAAACAAAAAGTGTTCGTTAAGCGCAGTCGGCAGGTAGGTACTGATCAAAATTGGAGTACGATAAAACGGGGTTGGTTTCACTCATTCAGTTATCTAAGTCTGGGTTCTAGCTACAAGTTATCCAGAGATAATATATTCGCACGGATTAGTAATAATAATATATATTCCTCGACGCATTTGTGAGAAACAGGCTCGGATGTGCGCGATCATGACAGATAATTACATGCGGTGCAAAGCAACAAATGGATATATAACAAGACAAACATGAAATCTGTTGACAAAAGAAGACGTAATCAGAGGGAAAATAGTCAAAGTTTACAACGTTCGATTCACACATAATGAAAAGAAGTAGTTCGTCTGTTCCACGGACTCAGTCCAGAAAATGAGATGTCACATTAATTTACCTTTTACAAGGTTGGGTAAAGACGAATGGTAACAGCAACCGGTAAAGAAGTCCACAGTTCGAAACATCAATCAGGTGAATTTTAACGGCCTAAGGAGCTACCTAAGTTCACTACCTCTTGATTATGGATCCGTAGGACAGAACTGCTGCGCAATTCAAAGCGCAATTGAGACAGCGGATGACTTATTTGTACCGCGCAAACTGTGCACTTTCCCTTGTCGGTCACCTCTTCCGCGCAGGTTACGTCGTCTACTGGATGAACGTTCCCATTTATTCGCGAAGCATAAGCTCACAGAACATACGGAGGACATCCGCGCGTTCCACATCGTTCGAAATAGGTGCAGACGCGAAATCCGTGAGCACACTAAGCGCGTGCAAGAAAAGGTCCTTCTCAAAGCCCGCGGGAACAAAAACTTCTTATTTAAGCATATGCGACGACCAAGAAAGAGTAAACCCTCGGCTCTTTATTTGCGACTGCCCGACGAGGAGATCTCATATGACTCCTCAGTCGTGGCCGAGTTATTCAGAGAGTACTACTCAGCGGTCTACAACGTCGCACCGCAGGACCGACATCTTATCCTTCCGCCGAAGAACGTCCGGCAGCCACTCGTTATGGCTGAGTTTTCTGTGTTGGACGTTGAAAACCTTTTATTAAAGGTGAATTCATACAGTTCAATGGGTCCTGACAAGATCCATCCCACAATTCTCAAAGAAGCAGCTGCTAGTCTGGCTGAACCTTTCTACAAACTGTTCAACCAGACACTCCAGACGGGCATTCTCCCTAGTGCATGAAAAGAGGCAACAGTCAGGCCCATATTTAAAACGGGCGACCCGCATTCTCCGGCTAGCTATCGGCCAATCAGTCTTACCAGCATTCCATGCAAGATAATGGAGCGTTTGTTGAAGCATGCCATCCTTAATCACTTCTTAGCAAACCATCTTTTCTTCTCTATCCAGCATGGCTTTCTTCCCAATCGGCCATGCATGACTAATATGCTTATTTTCATGGATAGTGTGACGGAGGCTTAGGACAATGGCCTCATCTCAGACGCCATCTTCTTCGACTTTGCCAAGGCTTTCGACCGTGTCCCACACGCCCCCCCTGAAACACAAACTGGAGGCCTATGGTATTCAAGGAGAGGTTCTTAGCTGGATTGCCTTCCTGATAACCGAACGTTTAGGGTTAAAACCGGGTCAGACCTTTTATCTTCTTCTCACTTTTTTGCAAAAGTTCCTCAAGGGTCAGTGTTAGGTCCTCTTCTATTTCTGATCTACATAAATGACCTCCCGGAAAATATATCTAGCAACGCCCTCTTATACGCAGATGACCTAAAAATCTGGAATACCACTGATCCCAGTGTGTTACAGATTGATCTTGACGCGTTTAAGCGTTGGTCGGACGACTGGAGCCTCCCACTAAATGACAATAAGTGCGCACAGATGTCACTCGGTGGAGACTCTGGCAATGCCCTGGTGATCTATAGTGCATTTGACACAATAGATATCATGAAAACCAATCTGAAGAAAGATCTGGGCGTCTGGTTGTCGTCTAACTTATCATTTACGCATCACCATGAGATGGCGGCAAAAAAGGATTTGCTTCTCTTTGGATGATTAAGCGCACTTTCTCCCACATAGAGAAAAAAGCGTTTCAAGCGCTTCACGGGGTTTATATAAGGCCGCTCCTCGAGTATGCAAATCAGGTCGTGTATACCGGCCTGAAGAAATACATCTTATCTATTGAGCGTGTCCAGCGTGCGGCTACCAAACTAGTCACGGGCTTAAGGAATGTCACGTACGAGTCCCGACTTGAAATTCTTGAACTTTACCCACTTGAATTTCGACGGCTTCGCGGCGGTTTAATTCTCAAACACTTCCTTTTAAGAGTAGGCCTCGTAGGTCAGTTCTTCACTGAAGCGAATGACGACGGCCGGCGAGGACATAGTAAGAAACTTTTTAAGCTTCGTCCTCGGACCTTTCTTAGGCAACAGTTCTTTTCTTACAGGGTTATTAACCTTTGGAACAGTCTTCCTTCTGAGGTTGTTAGCTCCTATTCTAGCCAACGTTTTAAAACGGCACTTGACTCTCATTTTCAAAAATCTTTATTATTTGAGCAATCTGACTTTGATTTTGGTATTTAATGTAATCTCCAAGAGCGGTGCTACACCCTGTTTTCAATGACTGTCTTTCAGATAAACAGACGCCCGCTTGACGCTGAGCAAGAAAAACTGACTGGATCCGGGACCCTTGGGCCTCAGCCTCGGACCCGTGTACCAATCGCTGAATCACTGAATCGCTGAATCAAATCTTTCATGGTCACGCGGGGAAATACGTGCAAATTCATCTTCGAAGAATTTCGCCGTTATTTGACGTAATTTCATTCCGAAAAATGTTGAAATATTTCAGTTTTGTCGAACGAGGATGGGAAGTTCCGAAATCGAGCGAAGAATTGAGCGGATTCCAGCACAGGACTAATGACTGGTCGAAAACGTCAAAAAGTTGAAAATTTCACTAATCGCTCTGCCAATGTGGGGTTTTGAGCGCCCATTCATCGCGAAAACTTTTCTTGCATTACGGATGCTCGTGGGAATAGGAAAAAGAGCGTAATGTCGTGTGTTAAATGGGAAAATGTGAAGTAATCACATGCAACCTGAAGATTAATGTAAATGTTTTCTGTTGTTGACAAAAACTTTACGCGATATCAATGCTTCTGTGTTTTTCCAATAAAGTATATAATATTCGGAAATAATTGTTATGCCATTCTGCGATAATTGGGTAACCAGCAGCTACTTCTAGACCGATTATCACGTGATAATCAAAACTCCGTCCAAAGTTTTGACGTCAGTTTGTTTTATAGGGTCAATGTTTAAGCTAGAATCTATATTTCATAGCGTACGATAGTTAATAATGGTTAATAAGGAGGATTTCAATGCAGGGGCACAGCACACGATATGAATTAAGGTTTCAGAGGGTTTATTATGTATTTTTGACATCAGTTTGTTTTATAGGGTCAATGTTTAAGATAGAGTATGTAGTTCATATCACGATACAGTTATGGATAATGGATAATGGGGGGGGTTTGAGGCAGGGGAGACAATGCATGATGTGAATCAGGATTATAATGAGATTATATAAGGTAAACGAGGGATTATTTTTTCCAGTTTTCTGTGGGGAGTTTTTGTATGTCGGCCAAGTTAGCTGTCAATACAGGTTACCATTAATTATAGTCTGAGTGATTACCAAGGTGAACGGGTTATTACGAATGGGTATATATATAAAATGTGGAAGTCAATAAGAAAAATATGAGCCAAAAACACGTAAGTTTTTGGATTGAGAATTTTGTATGGTTTCGACAAATTGAAAGGTAACCAATAGTTGAGGCAGGTAAAGATAGATGCGGTTTGTTTGAAGCGCACTTTAAAAATGCACTGTTGCTTTACAACTAATTCAGTATTAATCAAGCCAACCATAGGAAGTTTAGCAATGTTTCAACAGGCATTGACCCAATTAACAGCAGGCTTAAGAATAGGATAAGGGGACAACAAAAACAACACCGGTACTTGAAAACCAGGTGGCTCTTTGAACCAACTTTGACAGCAGTGAAAGACGATTGACCGGATGTGAAGAGGCAGGCGTATATCTGACGCTAATTTACTCAAATCCAGCTTGAACTGTGCTCAGAACTCTAAAAAGCTAAGTGAACTAGTATCGTGCTTCACGGTGCTCCCTAAAGTGGTTGACGTCGGGTGGCCTAAAAGCCCTTTATCGTCAGAAGATTCGCTGATTACACTGCAAGGTCAACAAACTCCATTTGCTTCCTCACGAAGAACAACTAATCACCGGTTTGCAGGTTCTATGAAGATCACGGCTACTTAGAAGAAGCATGTATCCGGTGAGATATTCAGACAATCATTACCTTATTTCGTGAATGGTTGATGCTACTATGTACCCAACACTCCGTGTAACGTTCCCACAGTGTTACTTTATCTACCAGCCAGTCTACGATTGTGCACTGGGAAGGAATAATTAGGGACTGCCGAAGCCGTAGCGATCGGTAGCTTGTTTTGTAAAAGCATGCTCATGTCTCTGAACTGGTGCACTGCTCTTTGGTTCGCACGCTAAACGCTTTCCCAGTCTCACGTTGGGGCGATTCAGAAGTCGTAACGAAAAGACAGTGAATCGACAAGCAACCTTTATTTGATGATTTACGTATGTACAACGAACAGACTTCTGTGCAACAGGTAAAGACATTAGCGAGTTGAGCATGAGAGAGCAGTTAGCACAACTGCACATCGGTCGGACGAATGTCTACGGAACATTCAGTGGACCTTTAAAATTCGAACAAGCGTCAGATTGGTTGAACTGTGTCCCAAACGGTAATTATAAAGCCATTGTTATTTAAAGGGATGCAGCACACAGTATTGAAGAATAGGTGGATTTACTAAACAGCCATGAGTGAAGCTGCCGTAATCACGGTAACAGACCAACATTGACGTTAGCGAGTTGTAATAAGTTCACGTTCACAAGGTAACATGAACAAGTACAGTGATACTGACAAGGCAACTCTCGCATCGCAGAGAGTTCAGGATTGTTGAGACGTTGTAGATGGTCTTGCTAAAATAGTCTAGAGCACATGACCTCTAGTTCAACTTCAATATAGTACAACCAAAGTCGGTATTGTTGGCCTATTTTGACTCCGACGAAACCATTCTACCAACAAAGCCTGTCAAGGTTGCCGTCAATGATTTAATAAACAAAGAAAACGCAGCCTCCATGCGGATGGTTACATATCATGGATAGGAGAACACACATATACCGTTTGAGATTGTTTCTTCCAAAACAGCTAAGAAGCTGCTTTTAACAGCTGTGTTGTATTGCGTCAGGCAGTCTAAAATAAAAATCGCGGGTGTGCGCCAAAAGACAAATATCCAAACTACTAGTGGTATTTTAACCACGGTGATCGTAACAAGGCTTTTCGTAGCTGAATACTTGTGGACTGACGTTTATTAAAAGCAGATTTTGAGTTGATCCCCACTTGGTGTACGTAAATTCCGGTAGGGGTTTATCTCAACTTAACGTTCATGGTTAATATCGTCGTCTTATTCTCCAAATTGTGGTTAATCGTATCGATACCTCCGGTTACATGATCGAAGGTTGTCTACCGCCACCATTCTGGGGGGAGGCTTGTGTAGTGACCAGCGATCATGTGGCTTCTCTAAGGATCCCGGCTGCAACAGTGTTTTCCCGCTTGTCTGTTCTGTACGCATGATTCTTTGTATGCCTGCAATGGGAGGCCTGATATAAACTCACCGCCACCTTCTTCAGTCGTGTAACTAATTGCAAGCAGCAAATGCCTGCTCTTTTCCTAACAACTCATTTATTATTCCACTCTGCAAGGTCGTTTAATCCGAACTTTTTCGAGCGTTGTTTAACATAGTCGAAGGTTCCACAGACTTCTTGTCTGGCGCGTTTTGAGTGCCACCGAATTAGCTGTAGTCCACCTCGCGCTCCTTTTCTCTTCCCCTTGGTCGCTGCTGTTGGTCCCAGACTAGGCTAGAACTAATTACTTATCATATTTCCAAACATTGCTTTAAATATACAGTTTGTTTTCAGACATCACTGCCTTCTATAGTTCGATGCCCCTCGGGACTGCGTTCCGAGTGATCTTCAGGGAAGGTGTTTTGAATTGTTAGTGGACGAGGGTCTAGCGCATACCCACTTGTCTATTGCAGACCCGCTGGAGAACGCGATGTTTCACCCACAGGACAGCAGTATCCTTTCCAAGTCTGTAGCACATGTGATGGTAATATCTAGTGCAGGTATCGTAAAATTCCCTGCTGCATTCATGGTGCACAACTACTAACCACAAACAGAAGTTAAGCTGCATTTGCACCTGTGAAGTAATTATTCTTGTCATGGTAGTGGACAGCAGGTTTTTTAACTTTAATTAATATTAACATACATAACCACAGAGACCACCTCAGTGAAGTAATACGGAACTTCTAAATCAAGCCAAACCAGCTCAATCCCATTCGAAATACCGGACAACCACGTAACAAAACAGTTCACCTGAACTGTTATTTCCACTAGGTATCACACAAATGTTCTAATACACCATTTCAGTTTCTTTAGACTCATTTTGTGCGGGTAACTCGAAATTTGGTTCAAATTTCCTCGCTGTCATTGTCTTTTCATATTTTTTCCTATTGGTGCTTTGTGCATCATGAATTTACATACGATTACTGTTGTTCGTTGTCGAATAACATACCAATTTCGTTACGTATCAAATTATCTGGTTAACAGTATTTATATCCGTTTTATATTGTACCGTTTAACGCATATATTTGGCCGATTATTTGTGCAGATATCCGCTCGGTTCCACTATTTTCTAGCTTTACGTTCTAATCCTTTCGCCTACCGTTTATATAACGCTAATATATCCGCTTTCCTTCACAATGACACGCACGAGATCCAGCAGCATCAGTGGATCAGAAGTATCGAGTGCCTGTGGTTGTTTCGGCTGTCGCAAGACTGTTCAAAACGGTATGCAGTGCCAGGCATGCCTGCACTGGTACCACATCAAGTGTACCGACCTCAAGGAGGACCAGTACACTCTGCTGGCTTCATCGAAAACGTCGTTTATCTGTATGAGCTGTCTATTTCGTAAAGGCTGCACTTTGTCCGAGGCTGTATCCATTCCGTTACCCGCCACCGCCGTCGAGCAGAAACGTAACACGCTGAAGTGTAGTTGCAAGTCGTCTAAAAACGTCAATGCAATGCACATGGACACAGTTGAAAAAGCTCCGGTAGAAACACAGTCGGCTCTATCTGACATGAAGTCAAAGCTGAACTCACTGAACGAGTATATTGCGCTCGCCCTTCCGGGTGTGGCCATTGCTCGTAAGGCAGTTGCTTTGTCCAAAACACAAATTGAGGAGGCCGCGACAAATCTGAGGGACAAGGCACTC
>JTDE01008818.1:7766-19317 GCA_014338405.1 Paragonimus skrjabini miyazakii | reverse complement strand
AACTGAGCACTGACGTCTGCGGCAGCCGAGACGGTTTGAGGCTGAATACCGCGTGCAAATGAGTGGTTTTGTTTCAGGTTTTGTTTCAGGTTTTGTTTCAATGCTTAACCCTTGTATTGCTTGGTCGAATAAATAATGTTTGCGCCATCCGCGTTTTTGGATCATAACACTCGTACTTGGGACCAGGGACTTTGAAAATTCTTAAGAAACGTACTTGGCTTGATGCCTCTAATTGTGAAGACAAGACCTTAGTCTGGTTAAAATAAACAATTGTTCTTCACTAGTCAAGGACACTTATTTATGGATGAAAATCAGTAGTATAGAAATCAGGGTTTGTCGTTAGTTGATTTCACTGGTATATACAACGTCACAAACCACAATCAAATTGCGCAATACAAAGTAAATAATCTGGTGACGAACGGATGATATAACATTAAGCCTGCTCTAGTGATCCTGATATTGTATGGTGTTATTTTCTCTATTGATTCTGCGTTTGGATACGCGGTGAATCGAATGGACTTTTGACACAACATTTCACCTTTCGACAAGCCTCTGTATTCGCTTTCGTTAATCGCGTTGATCTTCCCGGCAAATCCAACTCTTCCTTCACTGCTTCGTTTTCAGTACTTTGGAACAGAATGGGTTTCCGACGAAACCAGACATCGTGCAAATGAGTGATTTCTACCATTGTATTTCCTAGTTTGTGAATGATCTATCGTTTGTATAAAAGCAACAGATCATTCCCACGAAAGCATAGTACTTCCATAAGATTCACATATTGAAGCAATGTTCTCAAGCCCCTGGATTCAAATGGAATAGCCCGAAGCTTGTTCATTATAAAATATACTGTGCTCCTGAACTGAAGTAGAAAGTTATCAAGAAAAACCCTAATTCAGGAAGTGTTTTAAGATTAGTAGAACTCATGGCATTTCTGATCGAATTTTTGCGGCACCGTCGTAGCATGAACGCTGAGGCGCTGTTCGCAAATGATGGCACCCGATGCTCTCAAGCGACCATTTCATTTGAGCGGAACGAAAATGTGATCCGATGTTTATCACTAAAACCATCATAATTTTTATCTGACTGAAACATTCATGAAGTCTCTACATGATAGATGACGTGGAAAATGAAGTTGTCCTGAATATTTTGGTCACCGTGTGTACGAATCGATCAGAACCACAATGCATTACACACCAAGAAATGGTTTACAATAGTCTGCATGCACACGTTGTCATGGCAGGTGACTGTCAGGTTAAGATTTCCAATCCTACGATCCCGTCCTCTTCTTGTAGAGGTAGAAATCTCAGTTGTATATCATGCTGTTGGTAATCGAATTTATCTCCGGCTACTAATACATCTATCGAGTCAACAAGTTCATTTGTTCCGCTCATGAGTGGCTTTTGTACAAGTCGTCTATTACAACATTTCGCAACGGTAGTGGAATCTCACAAATCACACACCATCTAGTTGTATTTAAAACTCCACTCGGTTTTGGAATAGTATTCGGTGTTGCTTCGTAAAACGTGATAACTTACTTCTGGTCATCGTGCAAATTATCGTGCTACAATAGTTTCTATTTGTAATGACCAGATCCTCTCATTTTACGGAGATGGCTGGCGAGAATTAGAAGCAAGTGTGAGCAGCTGAAAAACTGGGATGTCGTGATGAAAATCTACATGCAAAATCATTTTTATTACGATAGATTATTTCAAAATCAAAGACGGTCAGAACGAGACGGCATCTCTAGTATTATGGACACCGATGATTTAGCGACTAATCTGTGCGACTAAAATAAATACCGTGGAATTTAACACCAAACAGATATTATACAATCTTTTCGTTGCCCAGAATGCCCCTAACGCTTCTTCTCGTGTTTGTGAATAGCTCCGTTCCGATCCATTAAACAGTCGTGATATGCAAGTGATTCGGATATTCGTCCCCCTCTAAAACAGTCCTAATGACGACACTGGATTCATCTCTGATCAGCATGGTGATTTTTGACATGGCGATTTGTGCCAACGATTTCCTTCCAACTACAACATGAATTAGTTCGCGTAGAAGACCTTTTTTTTTGAGTTCATGTCCATGCCTCCGCTGTTCATACTGTGGATAATGACTGTGTTCTTGTTGCAAAGTTCGGTGTATGTAAAGAATAGCACACTGTTGGTTGCAACTCAACTAGATTCACTAATGATATAATAAGAACCAAAGCCCCCTATCGTTCAAATTGTAGCCTGCATCTTTTGTCGCGTATGGTGGAGCCAAAAGCACTCAACTGCTGCGCCTGAAACAAACACTTAGACTGCATCACGATGATGTTATTATTTCCGAATCGCTGCAAAAGCGAACGTAGCCTGTTACTATTAGCATCTGTACTGTCGTGATGTGCCTGTACTCACGATAAATCGGTAGTTGTTTCATCAGTCACATCGCGGTATAGTCAAACCGAGAAATGTGATATAAACGGTTGAAAGTTGTATTAAAATAATCCTCGAGGCTTATTATTCGCAGCGAGCGTCTCGGAATCGGACTGCAATGGAATCTTGTAGTGCGATCACCTTCGACGTCCCCAAAATCCAAAACGCACGGCGATGCGAGAGTTCTCTTACTAATATCACCGTATCTGTTCACATTATCTTCTGAATATAAATTTACTACAAACCACTAGCATTACAGTTAATGTGCTGACGTGGGTACCACAGTTTTATTCATGGTTGTATAATGAATTCCGGTCATTTTCAGTACTGTAACTTACACTCCTTCGAATTACAATGTTTAAGCCATTGTTGTTGGGAAGGCTGCTCAATCAGTCCGACGCTTGTTTGAATTCTGAAGGTCGACTGGAATTTCTGTTGACATTAGTCCTGTTTGACGGCTGACCTGCGATTGTGCTAATGGTTCTTCCACGTCCAACTCTCTAACGCCTTTACTTTTTGCATTAAAGTCCGCTTGTTTGCAATGAGTAAATCATTTCTAGAAGTTCGTTTGCAGATTCGCCGTTTTCTCATTACGAATTCTAGTTTCCATTATCGTAAGGCTGAGGAAACTTTTGGTGTACGAACAAAGAGTGAAGAACTAGTTTCGCGATCATCTATAAGCATGTGTTTGTTGGGACAACCTTTGAAAACGCTTTGCTAACATGCAGAACTCCTGTAAAATCCTCCGGCTCCTCAGTTGTGGCCGTGGATCTTGCAGTCTCGCATTCAGCTTCGGTCTGTAGTCATCACAGACACTTTATGATTTGTCATCGTCTGTCATAATAACAACGACTGGAGTGATTCACACGGATGAGTTAACTTGCATAATTATATCATCATACTATAGCTTGTTGAGTGCAATGTGCGCACACTGTCTTTGTCCATAATATATTATTCAGTACTCCAAAAAATTGGATCCATTTGTATTTCCAGTCTTGCCGACTCTACGTTCATTCCTCCTGCACTATTTGAACATTGGAAAACCACGTTACGTAATTGGATTTGATACGCTCCCAAGTGGATAAATCTTGTAACTAACTTTCAGTGAAATGGCAAAACTGAGCTGTCTGAAGCCCGTTAATCTCAGGAGGATTGGGCTTCATTCTGACACCAAGAATCGCAGTGGACTTAGCTCGTTATCACTATCAGTCACCACCACGTCGGCCTCGCTGTGCAAGGCTAAACGGTGGTTAACACCGTCAAGTATTTCAGTCGTCGTTGATATCACGTGAGCATCAGGGGTCATGCGATTTTGTAATCGTTTTAAGATAATGGATTCGTTGATTTCCGTGTTCACAATGAAAGTATACTCACATTCCATCTTGAGGTAGAGACATCTGTGAATAAACTGTTGATCTCCGGAATTCACTTGCAACGCATAGACAGAAATAGACGACTCTACAACATTTGTCGGTCTAGCTTGACTCAGATGGCACTTCTGACCTTTGCATACCTAATCAGTGCGACTAGGGTTAACACGTAAACAGCGTATGACATTGTGGAATCGGCGAAATGATCGTAGGTGTAACTGACCACGAGGTAAATGGCTGGTAACTTTCTTTGCGCTGAAATTGATGGCAGATTCCTGAGAAGACCGTGGAAACATATTCCTCGATTGACTTCTCACAGAAGTGTGTACTTTGGTCTTCTGGAATAGAATAACTTTTGAATCGGTGTTTAAAAATCCCCAGGGTAGTCATCAGAAAACAACAGTGTAGCGAACAAGCTCGTTTTCGGTTATTCATCATCAGGCCAATTATATAACAATTTATTTGAAACAGTAGTTGTCAAGGCGAAACGGACAAAACCAACTTTTGAATCAGCAATAGCTACATTCACATTATCCATTTGTTTATGGATGTTTCGGGTTTCTTGGAAAGTCTCATTCTGTTTTATCATCAACGTATACTGAATATCTGTGTCGTTGACGCCAACAACCAATCATGATTGTAACAAGAACAATCTACTAGGTGGTCACACTCGAAACAATGCGTTAAACACTGTCATCGAGACCGCTGACAATAGTATCTCAACTAAAACGCAGGTTCACTTTGATAGGCAATCTTAATGTTAGGTAAATGACGTGTGACTTGCGTTGGTTTTTTGGACATTTTGAATATGCTCATAGTCATCCTGACCAACTCATTTATGGACGTAGGCAGATGTGTGCAAGTATGTATCAATCGACTGTTAACAGTATACAGTGGGGATAGTGTTGGATGAAACAGTCCAATGTGACGATCAGCTTGGACATTGTCTTCGCATTGAGGCAGTTAAAGTTTTCTATGTGGGTCCATGTCACAGGAACTAGTGGCTTCAACAGTGTTGACAGATTTCTGGTCAGTTCAAGTAGTGGCCATCCTATTTGATCATTGACGGACCTAACAGAAATGGTTTGTTTGCGAAGTTGAGATAGTCCAGGTAAACGTGCGTGGCTATTCGGTTTTTGGTAGTGAACGGGGGGATGTGGGTGATCATAACACCGTTTCAGGTAACCTCACCGAATGTTGCATATTCGAAACAACATGTAGCGTTTGGATTTCGTATGTTTTTTCTACAACTATACTTACTTGGACATGAATATGTCTCACAATTGTTAGCTATATTCGCATTCAGACAGACTCTGCAGCCTTGCATTTCGAATAGAAGAACGAGAATCGAGCTTTGCATTTACGGCCGTTCGTCAATTGTGGATTTTCTTACCACGAGAGGATGCATATGTCCAATCCACCTTCCCGTAACACAAATGAGTTAACCACTGTTTCAGTGACATCAAATCAGGCATGATCAACTTTCCGTAGTTAGACACTTAGTCACCTGTGTTTCTGAGGAATGTTCAGTTAACTGTCCTGATGTCTTTCGTCAATAAACCCACACGCAAAAATTTACATTCCAGTTGTAAGCGTGATCGTCACTGAACATTATCTATGCAGCCATTCATGTTCCCTGGTCGGCTTTAATTGTTACATGATCATTGTCATCCTTAAGTTTAACTGATGTGTTTTTTCGTTTTTGTGCAATATTTCCAACTCTTAATTGATAAACCATAAAGATCATGTATAACTACGTGTGTGCCGTTCTTTAGCTCACAAACGCGAGCCTGATGATGACTGGGTGTTAACCCACACATGGAAAAATCTATGCGTTACCTAGCTTTGCTTACAGCAAATCTGAAGGCTTTTCCCAGCACAAAATATGCTTCATGTCACCTGCAATTTTACGACATGGACAACATATTGCGCTAGCTGCTTGTTAACTTCAAAGCCCAGAGATTAGCGATATAGTGAAAATTGATTTTGCGCACGTCCCCAGAACGAGTGTGATTTTTTTCCTGCATGGCGCATCGGATTGATCATTATCAAATCAAGTATTATGCAGGTCAGTTCACCAAAACACCATTAACCTTGCTGTTGAAGAAGTTGGTTGAGCGTCAGGCCCTCGCTTACGAAATTAATACTGTCCCAAACAGGTGATCAGCCACGTCAATTTATTGATGGGCAACAGTCCGTTTGTCGATTGGCTTGAGCTTGCCTCCATTTGGACCAACCATCTCTTTAAGTGATTTCTGCATGATGTAAGGTCAATCCCGGAAATCGGAAAGTCAAAAAACCTCTTGAATATAGCCACCTTATTATTCGTAACATGGTGTCAGTTTTTAACCTCAATTATTCGACATTCAGCTTGTTCGATGGTGGTTATCACGCGTTATCACTTGTAAATTCACATCACTTTCATAAAAACCGTTGACGGTACAAACGCGAGATGTTAACAACTAGCAGTACGTACATAAACCTTAAACGTGGTAGCCGAAAGCTTAATGCAATGGTGCTTTCTGTCCGATTGATGACGAAACGCTTGTAAGTCGAAGGTCTTGGTTTCACGGTTTCACTACTATTTTAGATTCTCTAAGTCTAACAATGATAATTAAGAGAAAACAGTTTGAACCGCATGGACTGACAGAAGATTAACGCGGTGAGTGGAAACTGGTATTTCACAGAAGTGGTTATGTAGCGAATGCACATTAGACAATCATGTGCAATCCATCTGGATGATTCTCATGCAATGAGAAATTAAATGCATGCTACAAATGATGACTCGCTGTGTTTGGCAAATGACGAGATGTGACTTGACAGTTCTAATGGGCAAATTTTGTTTACAAAATGGCGGCCAAAGTTAGCATTTATATGAGGGTTAATTTGGCACGTTGGTGTTTTAACTCGCAAGATGAACGATTGTCAGTCCAGACCCTATACAAACAATCTCTAGATGTTTAAGTCAAACGAGATTGTCATCGGCTGTGAAGAAAAAGTGTACACGTTGAACCGTCATAATGTTGGTTGTATTCCAATAAAGAACTGGAAGAAGGAAAGAAAGTGGTGTAACTGCCTATCAAACAATAGTGGGGGCTAATCCTAGATCCCTCAAACTGCTCGCATGATGGATATAACCACTAAATGTGACCCAATATCACTAATCACCCACATACTGGAAGCCCATGCCCTTGAGATTCAATATCTAGGTAGCTCGCGACATCTGATATGAGTAGCTTTCCAAAAGAAACACTGCTTAGTCGTATGTGATCTTCAAACGTCAAAGCGTTATATACTGACAACCGAGGTTGCGATTTGCGTATCTAGGTCCCGGTCACATAAATAATGTAGCACGTGATTGCTACTCGACTACATTCCGATGTGCCATCATCCGGAGAACACAAGTCCAGAGTCGTGTACTCAGTGCATGTTGTATAAGCATGGAAGTGGACCACGTGATAAACCTATCCAAAATAAATGCCTCTGTCCAGTGGTGAGTCCGAGATTATATGCCATTCATTTACCCCTGGAAACATTCTCACTAGTTTGCTTGTCATGCCTCCTTCCTCTGTTTCAATCATCAAATCCGAACATATTTTGACTGTCATCTCTTAAAAGCAATCAACTCCAAATATATTGAATGAATCTGGTGGCAATCCTCAGCAACTGCACTGTTGTGGGCAAATTGCCAAACTAACAAAAATTATCCAATATCTCCGATCGAACTGCCCATTATAAATCAAGGCATTCTAAAAGCGAAGACAACAGAATAATGTTGTTTGAAAGATGCAAGTGTAAAATCCCATGCGTCTACTGAATTCAAACCAGTGTTAGATAGCCAATACCGTAACGTATGATTTATCGGGTGAGCTACGAATACTCATTGGGAGCTGTGAGATTCCACATGTGAACTCTATCAGTCATACGCCCTCAGTATCTTCGGTGTACACCAAATACAGTAGCGGATGTACAGTAGTAGCCAACAATGTGACCAATGATCGGACGGACAACAGTTTACGTCTGCTACCGAAGTGTCATTCAACTCACGTTTCAACAGTACATATAACCTAAGTGGGCTACGCGTGTGTTATCCCTTTGAATGAAAGTTGGTTGCAAATGTTTGTACAGCGTACCTTCGAAATCTATTTAATCGTATCGATCGTTATGTGTTGTTTGCAAAGGGTGTGTTGCCTGTGTTGTTTGCGATAGAGTATCGAGCAGGTTAGTTGACATATAACCCTCTCACCTATGTTACTTGTTCGAGTGGGAATCTGACAACGTTAGTACCCTTCGAAAGTCTGAACAAAGCAGTTAGAAAACAGAGTGTGGTCGATAGTAACAATTCGCAACATCTCATCACTAGCAACCTTATATTAACATCAGTCAGGCTTTACAGTAAAAAACCAGGATAGGACACGAGTGGATAATCAGTAAGTGGGATAAGAAATGTCGCTAAGTCTAGGACGAGGAAAAATTCATGAACAGTTATTTTTGAACACACAATACCGATTTGAGTCGACTGATCAAGACCGTTTGAACGAACCGCAGGACTGTTGAATTAGAATGATATATCAGAATTCTGACTACCCAAGCTGGGTCGATAGTGTGACCACTAGTTAGGACATATCTAGCGAATACGAACAATTAGTGCTTACCTGTTTCAACGACACCATCGTTCCCCAGTAAAGCGGACTTCTGTATCCATTTGGGCAATGTTGCCTTACTCTATAGGTCAGGCATCTTTTGCTTCTGTTAATGTAATTCGGTAGAGAATGAGAGATGACACCGACAGTTTGAGCTCTTGTGGTTAAAAGTACAAGTATTTCCTGGATCCGAGCTGGTACACTTACTTCGATTGTATTGAATGTTAGTTCAATCGACTTTATTACTTTTCGTGCAGTTTAATGCTTACCCTAATCCCCTTTGAAAGGCAGTTATGGGTAGACCTTCCTTTTACTCCAACGATCACCATCTGTTCGGATTGTGGTTTCAGCCCACTATATCCTTCTATATGTGTCTGTCTATAGTGCGTAATTGTGACGGACCGGTATGTAACTACCATAGTTCAGATATTTGCCTGAACACGAGGATTTCCTATAGACAAGCATTAGAATAGACCTATATTCCCGGCGATGTATGAGTATGTCTAGAGACGGCAAATAATCATCGACCTCAAATCCACCCGTTACCTTCAGGTTAGGATGAAGTGCATTAAGTCATCTGTTGTCTTTTCTAAACTACTGAATACTAATGTATCATCGACTAACACGACAAACCTACTAAGTTTGAGGATAACAGTTGTTCAGTTTGCCTAGTTGCTAGATTCATGCTATCTAAGACACTAGTGCATTCAACATAATTGTTAGTAGAATATGCCTGGAATATTGTTTTATTGGAGTTAGAATGATGGTCTACCAGCGCATCAATTTATGACACAGGGGATTTCTCTTCGCCAGAGTGAGAATTGCCACCATTTATATGTGCTTGGTCTGAGAGGAATTATGGGAGGTTAGCTGCGTGTAATCACTCTGTAATGAATACATGAAATGTGGAAAATATCAAAAGACCAACATTTGAGTTAACGCTACACACGTACATGATGATGTGCACAGACGCCCATCGTGCGAGGGCCCACCACACGAGGACATTTCGTTGTTCTCTCTTTGATACACGGTTGCATTCAGTCAATTGCAGTAAGGCCACCACGAATGAATGGCAGTGGATCGCTACGCCCCTCGATGTGTAGTTTATTGTAAATCAGTTGCCAAACGTATATTGTTAGATTTTCGAGATATAATGATGATGATAAACATCGCTGTCGCCGTAGGTGGGAAATAGAGTCGAATTAAGGCCGAGGGCATGATACGCCGCCGTATCAGGGGTCATCATCATCATCATCATAAACAGCAATACATCAGTGGTTCACACTGACGCTTAATTGTCACACAACCATGAAGAAGAAACAAACCCTGCAGAGGAAGAGGGAAGAAAAAAGGGAGGAAAAAGGGGAGTTGTTTCAACCCATCTGAATCTTTCTTGTTGACAGTGGCATTCTTCTGTATCTGTTGGGATCATCATCATCATCATAGACAGCAACACATCAGTGGTTCGCACTGATACTTTACTGCCACACAACCACGAAGAAGGAACAAACCTTGTTTAGGAAGAGAGAAGAAAGGCGGACGGGAGGGGACCAAACCACTAAAAATAGCTACGTTTACATTCAAACATACAACATCAAGACGCCTACACCTTGCAAACAAACAACCGAGCTGTAAGTGAAAGTAAGGCGTCATCAGCAAGACAGCTTCCTTACGGCTTTCACTGTCCCGCGTCATTGAGTGCACTCACTTCACAGACAACTCGGACAAACAACGACAACATTCACGCCACTGAGTTCGGTTAGCTGCCATCTCACCTAAAGTTTCAAGCCACCGACTCTCTGAGTCGCGAGGGCTCCAACTCGGGAGACGAATGCCATCTACAGTGCCCAACCCCTTCGTGAAAGATTTCATTTGTCTACGCCAGGTCATCATCTGTCCACCTCGCACCTTACGCCAATCGGCCGCAGCATCAACAAACAGTGCTCGGTGTGGCAAACGATTAGCTGGCATTCTTAGTACATGACCTAACCACCTAAGTCTGTGCAAATGTAATGACTGAATAAAAGAACTCGTTTGACAATCAGTGCCAAACACCCAATTCCTAACCTCCTCGTTGCTTATTCGTTGGTGCCACCCGATACAAGCGATTGAACGCAGACATAGGTGGTGGAATACCTGGAGGTGGTTCACGTCCTCTACTCTGATCAGCCATGTTTCGATGCCGTAAAGTAATACAGCCCTCACTGTCGTCTGATATACGCGACCCTTAAGCTTCAGAGAGATACCTTTCTGTCGCCATAAGTGCCTCAGATTAGCAAACATCGCCCTAGCCGTAGAAATACGCGCCTCTATTTCATGCTCTACACCTCCGCCGCCGCCGCTGATGCAGCTTTCCAGGTATACAAACCTGTCAACAATTTCCATGACTTAATTATCTAACATTAAACCTACGTGATCACAGCAATCTTGCAGAAGCACTTCGCATTTCGAGGCTGCAAAGCGTATTCCGATGTACTTACCAGAACGCGAAATTGCATTCAGCGTTGCTTGCGCTGCTTGTAAGTTGTCAAACAGCAACACCTTATCGTCGGCATAATCAAGATCAGACAGCCTTCCACCAGGTAGGAGGTCCACACCGGCATCAGTTGAGTGACGCAAACATTCCTCCATTATTTCGTCCATGACGAAATTAAACAAAAATGGTGAAAGGGGACAGCCTTGACGAACGCCGCTCCTGGTGCTGAAGCTGTCAGACAACTCACCGTAAACCCTAACCTGAGCCGAAGTATGGGAGTAAAGCGCCGACAGTATGTTCACATACTTAGTCGGCACACCTCTGCGTTTAAGCGACTCTAAAAGTGTAGATCGATCCACCGAATCGAATGCACCTTTATAGTCAAGAAATACGGCAACTGTTGACCGGCGATACACATGACGCTGCTCCAAAATTTGACGAAGGGTAAAAATATGATCTATACATCCACTGTCAGGACGAAACCTTACCTGTTCTTCTCTGATGTTTAACTCCCGAACTGCAGTGGGTCGACGAAGTATGATGGAGGGCAGAACCCTAGAAATGACTGGGATCAAACTAATTCCCCTATGGTTTTCACAAGAGCTCCTGATACCCTTTTTGAATATAGGAACTATTATCGCGTGA
>JTDE01008817.1:0-16232 GCA_014338405.1 Paragonimus skrjabini miyazakii | reverse complement strand
GTTTTTCCCATTGCAGTACCACTAGTATACTCGAAGAAATCTTTATATTTGTCCCGTAATACGCATTTTAATATTTCATTAAAAATTTGATAAATATCTTTTCGCGCCTAAATGGCCGTTTTCAACTCGTTTCGGCCTTGAGACACCATACCGGCGAACTACACAATTGCCACGCAACTAATTTGGGGGGAATGAGTAAGCACGAACGACTAATTTTTAATAGCCCATCGAAACTTACGGCTTCCAACCTCCGTAGGTATATTTTGACGGTACATCAAAGTCCCCACCTACAGCGCGGCAATCTGATTCGTTTCAGTAGGGAATAATAAAACTAGTAAGCCATTCCATGATAACAGTAGATATACCAGAAAACTTACTGGCGACAAACGTTGCGCCTAGGTGCAATTCGCAGTACCCCGGGCCTGGAAAGCTTACAGTCAACATAGACTTACAATAAACTAGAGTAATGTAGCTGTTCTTGGTGGAAAACTTGAATTACAACCTTCGTGGTATTTAATTTGAGATGAAATCACACGTGGTTTTTATTAAAAAATGTTTACTTACATATTCTGGTCTGACTAACAGTAACCAGCAAGCGGCCAAAGCCATTACTGATGGCTGGGAAAGATGTCCTTAAAAAATAATGCCGAAGTCGCTTCGAAGGTCTCTTATAAGTTCCTTATTTTAGTACTCACACTATTTGTCAGACTTGGGGAGTCAAATTTCAACACGTCTCAGGGTTGTGGGAACACATCACCAAAACGGTAAAAGATTGTGCAGATAGCCTACCTGCAACCATACATCACTTCTTTCACGAGTCTTTCGATGAAAGCGAACTGGCTGCCGACTGGAGGCAATGTGAAGTAATGCCGCCCCACACGGGCTATGAATGTAACATGACCCTCAACTACCTACTTCTTTTCCTTCTCAGCGCCTGATCTTAGTTAACGGAAAGTGCTTTTGACGACGCTATTTGATGGTATATCCACACGTATCCAGTGGCCACCCCTCAACTTCATGGCTTCAGGAAGGACCGCTAGCGCGTTGCTAACCTATCAACTGCTCATAAGCAATGGACTAAAGAAGTTGATTCTGGAGGTTGGGTGGTTATTATCTTGGTGGACTTCTCGTACGACTTCCATAGGGTAGGACACAACATCATACTTTCGAAACTGCAGTGGTGCGGAACCGGGGGAAATCAGCTGCAATAACTGGGAGTGTGTTATTGGACGCGCTTTCCTTGTTCGTGTTAATGTTAATCACTAGAAACCCCGAGATACCCCCTGCGGGGTGCTGCCAGGGTTTTGCCCCTCACCTCATATGCCAGTAAAATACAAGTGACTTGTCGTCAAGCTTTTTGGTACACGTAGACGACAACAGGGTTTAGGTAACCCTTCGGAACCCCACAGAGGAATTCAGCCCACAGTCAAATCCCGACACGTGCTACGGCTGGTGTGGGTTAAATAAGATGTTGCTGAATGTGATCGGACGTAAGGTTCTGAGACATCGTGACAATAATGAAAAATCATATCACCCTGGCAGTATATAGGTCTGTGTCCAAACAAAATGAAGACCTAGGGCCGATTGTCACTCAAGATCTAAGTCCATCTGTCAAAACTAATAATGTCTTCAAGTTCATCAACCGTATCCTGGGCTGCCTCAGCTCATAAGAATTTGTTTCCACTTATTCTACCCTAGTTCACCAACTGCGGGAACAAACATCCAAACCCTCCCACCTTATCCCAGTGAGGATGTTTTGTTGCCTTAATACATTCACCCCAGTGCTATGAAGCGAGTGAGGGACCTCGGCTGCTTAAGTTATCACGGTAGACTTCAAAGTTGTAGTCTGTTTAGCCCGGAATTTCAACAGATGAGAAGGGATAACGTACTTGCTTACAAATTGTCGGCTGATCACAAAGCAACATTGATTGTCCGTTTCACTGAAAACTAGACGTGCAATTGCAAGAGGGCTTAGTTCCCGTGTTCGCCATCAGTGCTATCGCCGGTTTTGTCAGTGTCATTTGTTTGCGTTTCAAGTGTTTCCCTACTGGAACACCCTGTCGAAGGAAGCCGTTTCAGCTGAGGCCCTTGACGCGCTCAAGATGAGCTTGGATAATTTACCTCCGCAGAACCCGATATTTTCGTTCAACTACTCCACCGACCAACTTCCTATAAAATAAGCCATCGGTATAGAAAAAATTACGCGATCCGGTATGACTGGCATGTTGCGGGATGCTCATGTGCATCCTGCGTTCGATAAGCGCCTGTCTCTGTGTCTCTAAACGCTGTTGTCAAGCGCATGTGTTGAGCGTGCTGGTGGGTGTCTGACATAGTAAGCCATACTCTTGCACTGTGCCATTTTCTGTTTGCTCCAGTTCACTTGTCACCTTCGTGTTTATCTTCCTGTACGACGCAGTTACAACGGTCCTGTTCAGTTTAAGGCTATTCATGACAAGAGTTCTCTTTCTGTACCACCCAGAAGTAAGTCAACAGGAATCCGAAAACCCTTGAATCTGTAACCGGTCTGTGAAACCCGTCAAATGGAGTTCTTCGTGGATAGTTGAGGGACATGAGGCTTAGGGACGTAAGCAGTGATAAAAGTATACAGTCTTCGAAACTCGAGCGATTGGTGCCAGCTTTGTTAAGTCTTTCTTCAGTAAAATTATGCATACCCTCGGGATGGCCTTTGTGATCCTTCGTTAGACACGCACGACTAGGACCATAATCCTCTGGCAGTCGAGATGCCAGACCACAGTACCATTCTCAGAATGACATCAAAAGAGGATGTTATCGTGATGATAGTTCCAAGGTTCGTATGTCCAAGGTTTCCTCCGCCTTATGTTAACGCGGATCAGGAGTCACAGTGAGAAGACGGTGGATCCGCGAAATCTTTATTTATTTATTTGCTCACTGTTTACAAGCGGACCCCAACGCAACTATTGAGGGCGCCAATTAGTTGGTTAGCACAAAACTGAACGCTCCTGTATCTCGGGAAATAAACAGAGACGGACCACAACGATGAGGTGCAAACTAGGAAGGAGTAGATTGAAAATGTTATGCAAGGAGTGTCTCAATATATTAGTACATGCTTGTGCACTCCACAGAGGATTTGCAGAAAAAAAACAGAAATCAGGTTTGCACTGAAAGAAAACAGACGAGACAACCATCGTGCGGCTTACCAACAAAGATGAAGAAAAGGAACGGTGAAAGGCCACAGCCATACAAGTTTCTAAAATGAGGAACGATTCAGTTGCCAACGGACGGTGGTCGCTGGTCGACACGAACAAGAAAAATGGACACAGTTAATATATTTTATCTGAACCTCTCGGCCGACGGTAGGATATGAATACGTTGGTGACCTATAAATCCGAGGTGGCAAGCGCATTCGGGGCGACACACATCGCAACGCCATATTGTCGCGTCACCGCGACCTGTAACACTGGCGGTTCCCCTGATTGCCTGGTGCTTCACTTCACGGCAGCACAATAATTGCATATTGAACGTTCGGACGCCCGTACAAATCGTATTCTTCCAGACTGTCCGGTTAAAAGCTAAAACCGCCCAGGGTTAAAAATCAAAGTGACACCGCCAAGGGCTTACCTGAATAGCAGTCCGGTGTCCCCGTTTTTGAACACCAGGTTTTCGACCACATAATTTCAGTTGCCCGCACATCAGCTGCTATGGAATATGGTCACTGTCCATCCGACGGACGTGACGCAGCCAACGAAGCTGATTTACCGTCAGCATGGTTTCCGTCTCTTCCTTGTCCGCTTGCCGTAGTGCTTCAGTATTCGCGACCACATCTGATCATCGACTACCCAAATGGAGATGGCTCTGATAGCGAACGTTCCGGTGTTGCAATATCCGGTCTTCACTGCCGTGCGGTAGTGCAGACCCCACAGCTGACCGGTAGACAGAGCTTAACGGCAATCTCCAAGGTATGCTTCTTCCAGACACGTCTTTCAAGACGTCGCAAAGTTGCACGACCTTTGCCACAGAAGCTCGTAACTCGTGGTCCGCGGACCAACCTGTCGACAACATGCCACCCGGGTAGCAGAATATTGTGCATCCGTTAATAACAACTTCAATCATGCGAATTTCAGGCGCAGGTGCGGAAAGAGCGTCTCCACCCGGTGGTGGCAGAAAGAAAGCAAATGTCCTACCTGTGCTGATATTCATTTCAAACTTGGATGCCGCGTTCGCGAAAGCCGTGACCAGTCTACGTAGCTCGTTCTCGCTGTGTGCGAACAGCGCTCCGTCATCTGCAAACAAAAGTGTGCTCATCGTTGGGGTATGAACCGGGCGGGGGCGCCGAAACGTCGAATATTCAGAGAGTGCTCATAAACAACTTTTAACGTGGCAGTCAAATATAAACTAAGTAGGGCTGGGGCTAGGTCATTAATTTGCTTCATGTCAGTGACAATGTTAAAATCATCAGAGGTAGACCTTCACGATTGTACCTTTGCTTCAATACTCATACGCAACATGCTGATCATACTGGAGAACCTGCGTAAACATTTGAACCCACAAAGCATCACGTACAATGCCTTGTGGTTAACAGAATCGAGGACCTTGGTGTAATCTAAGATGAGGGCATACAGGGTTGATTATGTTATCGGAAACGTCAATCCGAGAAGTTTAGTGGTTGTTCAAACAGCGCTAAGTGTAACCGCAACGTTTGTTGATAAGTTGGATCTAGAACAATCACGCTTGTAAGCAAAAAGCGTCCAAGAAATCTGAGCCCGCTGAGCAACCAATTACAATCCAAAGATGAAGACGGCCGTATTGACGAGTTTCTTATTAGTAAGGCGCTACGGTACACGAACATTAGTATACACTGAATAAAAAATGATAAAGGCAAATTTCGCTTTTGAATCCAACATAAACGCAAGTCCTGAGACCAACGGTTCACATGAATAAAAACAAGTGCTGCGTTCACTCAATGGCGGAGCGGTCAAGCGCAAATGAAACCAAGTTATATATGAGCAAAGTCGAAAAGAAAAACTGCGCGAGAACGGGTTTACACAGGTGAAGGATATCAAGACTTAATAGCACATTAATATTGCCGTTCACGATAGAAATGATCTGTTGTTTGCGTAGTTTGAATGGTTATGTCAGCCTTTGCAAAAAAAGGCTCGCAGTCATTACTGAGAAAACTTTCAATGTAAGAGGAAGTAAGATCAACAAGAAGGGCACAAATGAAAGCGGGGAACGCCGCCCCCGACTGCCTAGTAAACACATAACTGCTGTCAAACACTCAAAGCCAGCAGCTACTTTATCAGGCACTTCTCCCGAAACGTTTGAGCAGGTCTATCGTACTGCTATTCATCGTGAATGCACACTGCTGCACAAGAACACCGGCTCCTAGAAGGTGCGCGTTCAGTCGGTTCAAAAGGAGTCTTGTGTTGAGTCGTTCGCTAACGATTCAAGTTCACAGCGAGTTACGCTTAATCTGTTGATCCAAATATGCCTATCTCAATAACCAACGTCAAGGAAGATAATCTATCTTCGAAACTGTTAATGAGAAGGCGCTCGTAAAAACTGGATTTAATACGGCACTAATTGAATCAGTATACGTGAGATCTAAATATCCCACCCTGAATGTGAAATATCCTCCGAAATTGAATAAAGAATGTGCCTGTACAAGAAATATGACAACTAGGCACCGCTCAGTAATGGAGGACGATAAAACGGAATTGAGTTCACTCAAACAAATGGTGATTGGTTGGGTTGGGGGTAAAATGACTGTTCACGCATCGAGAAATGATAAGAATTATAAGCTATTCAAGAAAGAATATGAAAGAAGAATGTCTTATTTTGACATTTAAAAAATGCACAAGGCTCTGGTTGAATGAGAGTGAGGGAAACGGTAACAGTAGCCGGTGTAAGAAGGAAAATGGTCAATACTGTTTATTATGAAGGCAAATTAAGGACAGATAGGGCCACCCTTCAACACTGATCAAGCAAAGCACAGCAATCTCAAAAATAATGCAACAGACCTTAACAAAATCAACATCTTGCACGCACCTTTCCAGCGCAGCGTAGCAGTTTAGTGCTCACATTGCACGCAGCGCATCGCCTATCGTGCTTACTCTTTAACAACGGTGCCATAAGGCTATCCTTGAACCCTTGTGATCTCGCCTCCTGCTCCCAGGCGGAGTAAACCAAGGGGAACAAGTCGCGTTCCAATAATGGTCCGCCACAGTTTAGAAGTCCCTCTGGCAGTCCGCCATCACCTACAGTTTTTCCAGCGCGGCGTTGTCCATGGTTGTCTGCACCTCTCTCAGATCAGGAGAGAGAAAGAAAGCTGGTGAGGCCTCGACAGCTCGTTGCGACAGGCTATTCACAGCCATCCAATCAGTGAGAGCAAAACGATTTAGTAAGATACAGAAATGTCTGAGCCAGACTCTCATGATGTCCTCTGGCTGGGTTCACGAAGAGTCGGCGTCCTTACCAATCAGTGATTTAGTTGATTGAACGGACGAACTGAAAATCGCGTCAAGCGAATCGTACAATTGCCTATGATG
Organism: Paragonimus skrjabini miyazakii; assembly: GCA_014338405.1. Taxonomy (NCBI): domain Eukaryota; kingdom Metazoa; phylum Platyhelminthes; class Trematoda; order Plagiorchiida; family Troglotrematidae; genus Paragonimus; species Paragonimus skrjabini miyazakii. The sequence continues at coordinate 9,705 of JTDE01008817.1, read as the reverse complement.
CCGGCACTCTGCGTAGCACCGCATCAGCTCACCTTGCCTCTTCTACCAGTCGTTCTTGATCCTGTGAAGTCGTTTGGCCAGTTGATGACGAGTGCCACCAAGAGCTACTCATTTCTAATCATTATCTGTGTCCTTCGTGGAAGCTGCAAACGCTGCATACTTCTAGCATACTAAGCTGGAGATAGCCTTGTTTTTGTTGTCGAACCGGTCCAAACGTCCATGCGCTCCATGCCGCTTGTCTAGATAGCTGCCGCCGTGATTCGTTTTTCCAGGTTCTGCTACACACCCTCGAGGGTGTGGATACAGTAGTGTCTTTCAGACCAGCAACAACTACACGTTGAAAATCAGTAATTGCCCCGTAGCTCTCCAACTTTTGCCGTTATCCGGATGCTCCATAATAAACAGGCTCGCGGACACAGACGATTTGGCTCTGACCAGCCTACGATCAGTGCTACATAGACCCCGCGCACCACAAGCGTGATACTCACTTCACGAACATCACGTTGCCACACAATCATGCAATTAAGGAAGCTATCGTGCCCACCTTGTGAGTGAGTGCACGTTGTGATGTACCTCGCATTCAGCCGGGATCGAGTGCATGTGTTAGACAGCAAACAGATTTAGAAGAATACACCTTTTTCTCGTTGACTGAACCGATGCCGTGGAGTCAAAGGACTCCCGGCCAGGCCACCCACGCGCGCCCAACTTGAACGTTTAGGTCACTCAAAACAGGCAGTCGGTCACTGACCAGTGCCGATCGGATTATGGCAGGCAGCTGATCACAAAACTGGTCCTTTATATCACCAGTGTGACACACTGTTAAACACTGAACATTAACGAATGTTCCGCACGCACCTCAAAAGAACTGCACGCCGATTAACTGCATTCAAGAGCTGGTACCATGCGGTTCCCCCATCGTCAAAGCGTTGGTGCAATCAGTGAATATGATGTCTTGGCTCCGAGCATCGTCTTCCGGGTAACATATCTAGCAGGAGGCATGCCCAGCAACCGCTTCTCAAGGTTTACTTTGGTCTGCAAGCCCTATCTCACTCAGGGGTAAAAAATCGATGTCACAGCGGTTCAGTTCCATTGTAATCCGTCTGGTCCGGCTTTCTGGCCGTCCTGTGATGCTGCATCAACCGAGCAGCGTGCGTAAATTCCATGTTCTAACACAGAGCGTCCTGCGTCCTCGGCTGTGTCTCAGGTTATTCTTTGTGTTACTGAGACCCAAGTGAGCACATTCTGCTGTAGGATTCGTGCTAGGGAGTCAATTGAGATGGGGAAGGTTGGACAGTGGCATATTTTGCCTATCGACCCTGCCGCAATCAGCAGATAGGGCGGCTTGGTTTATCATGCTTGAAAGTCAATGAAGCATGGTATTTGGTTTATGCTATTTAATCATGGTTTTTATGGGCTTTAGGTACTGCTAGGAAGCCCAGACTCTGACAAGGGGGCGATTAGTGTCCTCAGCTAAATCCTTTGGCTTGAAAGAGTGATATAAGCACATAACGGCCATAACATTGGCCACCACCAACAACCAGATTGCAATAGCTACGCACAGGTTCGAGGCCCCCACACTAATGAAGTCAGCACGTTCACATAAGACCAATACTATTATAGGGGGAAACAATTCAACATCTAATATTAAGTCTGACAGGAGCAAACATCCAACAGAAATAAAATACGGACCACTAGCATTTTCCACAAAGAGCGCATCTTCCCTTTGTCAAGCTGCCCTACTTTGACCGACCTTACATGGTTGAACCGGCAAGGACCAAAGCCCAAGTCAAAATAGACCGCTAGAACAAAGCAGCACAAAGATCAGACCACCGCGCCAAGGTGACAAAGAAGGCCAAGCCATCAGACTGTAACGTAGCCCAAACAACCATTCGCCACAACGGCAAGTTAGGATGTGATGGTGGAAAACCACTGAACGAGGTTCCCCCCTCACTCTATGGAACAGTCAAGGACTTGAAAATCGATGGCGACGTTGTTGTCTAAACACTGTAATTTTATCCAAATGTTATTGGTCTCGCTAAATAAAGCTCACTGTGTGAAACGTCCAGCTGTTATCCACGGAGAAACAACTGACAAAGCCAAAATCGACCAGAAGGGAAAATATTGAGCACTCTTGCAGAATACCACCAAAAAAGCCAGCAACGAAACAGTTGTTCATAAGCTTCTGCCCTGTTTACATGGAGAGTGTAAAATTGACGTCGAAGATTCGCACGTTTCTTTGGAAGCGCTTGGTAAAGAGGACCAGCAACCGAATCAAGGCATACCGACGAGATCACGATCTTCGGCTGCCCAAGAATAGTGATATGTCAAAGAATAGATGGGTGAGCCGTAGATCGATGAGTATCCTGCTTATTGCTCACGTACACAGCTTTCTCTGGCTTTGGTGAGCAGTGGCAACTTGGTGGAAATGATTAACACGTAAGCGCGAACATATCTGTCACATACCTCGGAAACGACAATAAAACTTGTGAAACAACCACCACAAAGCACTCCGCCAGTTTCAGACCCATCACAATGATGAACACCCTGACGTTATTCTGAAGATATCATTTCTCAAGAGTGAATGACGGAAATATAAACCTGAAACCTTGATACGGTTCAAAGTAAGTTATACAATCAACGATAACCTTAACCCTTGCCAACGTACTACTCTTTCAAATCCAGTTGACTTGTTCCGCCCGTGTGACCGATTGATGATAGCTGAAACATCTACAAATATTATACTTCCAAAATTGTTTGGAGGGTCAACGCAGTCATGAACCAAGGAAAATGACGAACCGGCTGAACGGCCAGCTCAGCCATCATTCGGCAAGCGATCAGACGACTCAATGCTTGCATTTAATTGGGAATGCATGAGTCATTAACAGAGCTAAGTAGCTCATAACCGACTCGTTCCCACGTGACACTAAACATACTTTGGCGCTGGAACGTGGTACTGGAAACATGGAGACTGAGGTAAATATACATATAACAGCCTCTCAATTTTGTGACTGCAGCGCACTCGGACAACAGACGTTAGTTGAGGGCCTTTATTCTATGTATATCCAAACCAATGAGTACAGGAGTATCCTGTACATATGCGTATGTGTACGTGAATACACATTTATGCATATTGTTAAATCGCCAGAAGATTCGAATTATTCGTTCAGGTAGCTTAGTCTTACGCACGGTCTGGGCTGGATATATGCATATGTATATCTTAAAATGGGCAGAGGGCAGAAGACTATACGTAAATATATATATCAAACGTGGTTCTACAAATATAATAATAAACAATCTTAATGTACAGTAACTTACGACCAGGTTTACAAACGCATATTACAGTGCCGCGGAAGCGTGACAAAGCGTCCATTTAATGCCAGCGACAAAATATGTAGTGCGTTACTGTTACACATATAAACAAATGTGGTTGCCTGTGGTAGGAATCAAAATATAAGTAATAAAATCTGATATAGTTCAATTGTTTATGGCCGATCTAGAGTTTATGGAAAAGAATTAAATGTTGACGTATCAAACGGTTGAGTGAGAGCAAGCGTTGCAAACGGACGGGTCAGGTTAAATTAGAAGATAAAGACATACTACTGTAAACATGCAAGTAGAGTAACGTGAATACGAAATTGGGTTTCACAAATATAATTACACACCTGAACAAATGCACTGTGATGAGTCCAGAAATACGGAAATGAAGTACTTAACCTAGCTTAACCCCACAACTAGTTTTGACACAGCAGCAATAACACCCAGAACCGAGTAAATCAGGTATTCATCCTTCGAGCGCAATTGCACACTTTCTGGCGATCTAATAGTAATGAGTTTAGTGACATTCACCACGTCCGCCAAGGTTTAAATGTGGGCTAGGATTGTTATGGTCTTTGCGTTGCTCATTTATGAGGGGTTCAGATGGTCGCAACCGTGGTGGTTCGTACTCACCCGCATCTACAACCACGGAACTTGAACCTGGAATAGACTCCGAAGCATCGGTGTTAATAACAGAAACTGCAGTATACGAAGACGGGTAACTTACAGTCATGTTGATCGATCTACCTACGGCGGACAGATCTAGCATCTAGAACAAGTACGCGACACATTTGAGTACCCAAGTTACTGAGCCCAATTGTTCGAGATGATCGGAAGTCACTGCCGTAATCATTCACAACTTCATGTGACTCCTGACTAACCATGTTGGTTCGAAGAACACGGTTCTTGAACAGCTTTGCTGAACTGCTTCTAGTTGTGAAATGATCAGAGTTTTAGTACTGTATCAATAATTTATCTACACCATTCTCCAGTTCGTCAAAATAAGACGGGTTGATAAGCTCCGTCGTACTTTTCAGAATACACACAAAACTTCCAGCAACACCGTTGGGTTGGAAGATGTCGACATCCCACGTTTACGGCCAGTCTCCAAACATCTCCGCAGTGGATTGAGTGCCATTGTCAGTGACCAACGCAATTAGTAAACCTTCGCAACTGAACAATTTCCGCAATGCAGTCAGTGATGTCCGCAGTTGCTGGCGACATAAAATACACTTTCGCCCAACGTGAATATGAGTCAAGAATAATCAAAGCAGAGCATTTATTCATGAATAGACAACAATAGAAAGCATGTATTCGTTGTTAGATGTCACAGGGTATTGACCAAGATGTCAATTTTGACGGTTGCGATTGCACTTTATGTATACACTGAGCACAACTTTTAGAAGAGTTACACAGACCGGTATACAATTTTGGCCACCAACAAGACAGATGAGCCAACGACTTCATCTACTAAGCTCTTAGGTCACCAGAGTGCAAGTCATCTACTACAGAATACCGTAATGTTGGAGGAATAAAACTTCTTTCACCGAAGTACAATAATCTACAGGGAGTAACAGAGTTCATATCGTAGTTTGTGTAATTCGAAGAATCTTTGCCGAACACCATAGTGCCAACCATTTCGTAATGAAGTCAAAACTGCATGGTAGAATTTTTGAGTGTCACTAATCAAATCTAAACGATAAACTGGGAGTGGCTGAGCCAACAGAGAGTCTGAGGCACCATACTCTTCGGAGTCAGCATACTAAGATAAATAATCAACATGAAGGAATTTTACACTACGATGCTGAATACTGTATGAAAACACAAAAAGGCAACACTCCGTCGCTGAGCCATGGTCGCAAAGGACTTAGGAAGGGATTTGTCGGGAGCATCAATGTATCTAAGGGCTTCATGATAAGTGACTACTGTTAAATGAACACCGAACAGGTATATGTAACGTATGGTGAACGCCCAGAAAACTACCAATATTTCCTTTTGTTTGCACATGTGAAGAAACGATCAAGGTCAGGACGATAACCATTCATCTTAGCAAAACTTCGCGAACCTGAGAACTTGGACGTGCTAAAATGTACTTGAAAGAATTGACAGCGATGATTAAAGAGCAGAATGCTCAAGTAGAGCATAAAATCTTTCATCCCGAATAAAAATATTTGGTTCATGCACGATAATGTCATCGAGGTAAATGGAAACACCCTCTAGATGGATAGTAATGGTGCTCATAACATCTTGAAGTATAGCGGACTGTACAACCAAACCAAAAGGCAGGACGTTATACTGAGACAATCCAAAAGAAGTGCTGGAGGTTATCTGGAATCAGTATAGAAGTATCCTTCAAATCGAGCTTTGAAAAATAGTTCCAGCCATAAAGTTGATATTGAATGAACTCTGGTCCAGCAGAAGGAATTTGTTGAGTGTGAGCCGGTAATCATTGCAAATTTGAGGCGCTGCACTGTCACGTTTAAGCGGAGTGGGTGTAGCCCAAGTTGAATATTGCAGAGGCGTTAATATATTTATTCTACAAGTTGACCGATTATATTTTCGACGGGCCCATGTGACCCTTCAGTTCGAGCGAAATTGATTCTACATGCATAACGTCAGAACCTCTCAAACACTGAAGGGGTAGACTGCACATTTTGTAGTCACGATAAAAACAAGAACGATCAAATATTTCATATTTTTGAACAATTAGTGGCCCACGATCAATAAACAAAAGTTGCAATTGTTAACAGCGGACTGAGAAACAGAAAGGGTAAGCTGACGCAGACCAATACTTGTTAAAGCATGTCCAGTGATACATTTGTAGAGACTTTCTTGGGTTGTCACGCATCCAAACTACCTTGCTATTTATTTAAGTCGCTGGCATTAGTGACATATTTTGGTTGCATGCCTGCATTCTGTCGTTTGTTTGGCCGTCCGAGGTCACAACACGAACCTCCGGTCGCTTGCTAGCTTGTTGGTCGTGCTCTGCTTTTAGTCGTGCTTTGCTTACAGCTCATTTTCCTAGTCTACTTGCAGTAAACGTCGTTGTCCATTATTCGGTATGTTGGTTTAATTGTTGTGGAGAATATGCACGGTTCTGGGCAAGAAAACGTTCCAGTCCTGCACAACTTTCACAGAAGTTTGAGAAGACTTTAAAGTTACGGTATTAAGGGACTCTATGAAATCGAGAGGAGTGAATGATTCAACGCTACAAGTGTCCACAGTGAATGGATATTCAATGAAATTATCAACTAAATAGCTGCGTTTAATGTGACCTGTGAAATCAACAAGAGCAATGGAACGAAAATAGGAACCCAATTTACTATCGCCAGCATTGAATTGTGTAAAAAATAGCTCTGAACTGTGAAAAAGTGTTCAACGTAGCTAATTTCACCACACTTGTGACATTTGGCGTTTCGAAATCGACAAGTTAATCGGGAATGTTTGCCATCACATGACTTACAGCTGTTACGCGTTGGTTGGCATTTGGATCAGGTGCATGTTGCTTATTACCAGTTACAATTCGGATATTCACTAGTTCCGATCACCACCTTCGTTGCCCTTCTGATCTTCTCACATTATTGTTGCACAGAATCATCGGTTCATTTTTCACAGCAGCTTTGACATCCTGATACTGGTTGCATAATTCTCTGGTCGATTGGAATCTGGAATTCGGAAGCTGTAAAAGCTTCTGTCGTAAATCATCCGCATTTATTCCGTCGACCAAACGGTCACGAAGTTGACTTTATAATTGGTTCACAGACTTACGCCGATTTGACTCAATCTACATTTCGAGAGTGAAGTGGCTGTTACTCTGATTTTCTTTTCTTATAGGCATACCAAATTTGGCTCATCAAGCTGCGTTAAAGTTTACAGGTTGAACATGTGAGAGCAGTAGTTTCTTCAAGGAATCGTATGAACGAGAAATGGGTGAACCAGGGAGTGACCAGTTTTTCAGCGAGCTGTATGCATCTTCACAACTTACGGCGAGAAAATGAACGACATTTTTTCCGCCCCCAGTTCTTTAAATATACATGCATATATATACATATGTGTACGTGGGGTGTTTTCATCCCACTGAACTTCATTCCGTTAATCTCGCTTAACTGCTGCACCAGACCGCACTGTATAATTTTGTCTAATTCAATAAAAAAAGATACGACACTTTTGAGTAAAACCCACTACGCACATGTTATTGAGTCGTTTGCTAACGATTTAAGTTCAAACCGAGTTGCGCGTAATCTGTTGATCCAAAAATGCCTCTCACAATATCCAATGACAGAGAAGATGATCTATCTTCGAAACGGTGATTGTATGTTGAGAGAGGCATTTTTCGATCAACAGATTACGCGCAACTCGGTGTGAACTTGAATCGTCAGCGAACTATTCAATAATACTCCAGTGTGAAAGTTCCTCAGAAATTAAACGAAGAATTTGCCCAAACAATACATTTGAAAACTAGACACCGCTGAGTAATGGAGGATGATAAAACGGAATTGAGGTCACGCAAACAAACTGTCATTGGTTGGTTCGAAGCAAAACAATTGTTCGTGCATCCAGAAATGATAAGAATTATAAGCCACTCAAGAAAAAATATAGAAGAATGTCTCGTTTTGCCAGTTAGAAATGTACAGGGCCCAAACTAAATAAGAGTAAGGGAAACGATCGCAGTAGCTGGTGTAAGCATAAGGATGATTAAGGCAGTATAATTTCCAGGAAAATAATAAAACACACGGCCACCTTTTAAAAGTAGTCAAACAAGGCGCAGCAATCTCATAAATGATGCAACAGACCTTAAAAAAATCAACACATGAGACAGTTCTTCCTACAACGCCCGTGATTGGCAACCAAGCAAAACATCCCATTGTTAGATTAAATTTCAGCCTCAGTGCTTCTCACCATCAACTGCGCTTGTGACACTCTACTCCTAAATGTTGTCGGACGTTTCGTGATCGTTGTTCATCCTTGGCGAGTCCATCCCTTGACTAAACTCGTTATTTTGTATCTTAGTTTAGTATAGTTCATTCATTTCCCCCCACTATACACTCATATAGCTGTCTGATATGTCAACAGATATATCAGTGAAATAGGATCCAGTGAACCTTACTTAAAGAATGATACCAGCTAATGCAAATTCTTCTGCGAATAAACCAGTTTAGCTCGTGAAACCATATCGTGGATGGCACTGAATAGGACCATGGGTTGGTTCACATGTCACTGTAAAACGCCATTTTCTTCTTCTCTTCACCCAAAAGACTATCCTTTCTCCTTCCAGTCAGTCACGTTGCATGGTCCACGTTGTCGCTGTCCATGCGTGTGTAAACGGGTTGACACGCCCTGCAGTAATGGCTGTATCTTGACAGGCACCCCTAACATTTCTTATCCTGTCAAAACAAGAATCAGAAACGGGCATGGGCATACAAACAACGAGTTCATCGCATTCACAAGACGGAATTTCATCTGCAGCAATTGATGACATCAGCCACTAACTTCTTTCAACTAAACCGGAAAGGGGTTTGTCAGTGAAACTGAACACAGCAATGACAGTATCAGAGGGTCATTCACTGTGATTAAAAACAGCAGTCACATATAATGTCCTGCCTACTATCAACGTGGAAAATGCGTTCCTTGCTACAGCATACTTCTCACTTGTTCTCTACGTAAACCAAGCCTGCAATCTTTGTGCCGTTGTGATGTTTGAGAAAAATATCGGTGGTACATTGTGACCAGTTTTTGAACCACTGTACGGTATTCCAAACCCATTAGTTGTTCAAACAATCGCATGCGCTCAAGAATCAATCTGTAATGGCGTTCAGCAAACATACTATAGAGTGTTCGGCGATATACTTGAAAAAATGAACACATAGTGGATCGCTTTCTTACAGCACTTGTCATGTGCTTATTCTCGTTATACGCACGATTAGTGGTGTGGTAACAAAACAGTGCAGTAGCCCCAAGCAAATGGGATGGCCCACCAATTTCACAATGGGGCCAAGGTTCGGCGAGGTACTGATATACTTCATTACTGACAAGCCTAATGGTTTGCGGTAAACTACTAAACTGTTCTACGTTCCCCGTGAAAACCATATTATGGACTAATTGGTAAATACAGTTCTTTCGGAAACGACCTAATCGAAACCAACTGACAGTAACGTCGGGACACGTCATTCAGTACACAAAAGCAACAAAACACAATTGCAAACTGCAAACAAACGTAACGTTTTGTGTTCCACTGTGCTGTAAAACATGGTTCGGAAGGCAAACTTACAGAGCGACATCTGTAGTGAGATCACCTTTGACGTCCCCAAAATCTTAAACTCCCCGCGGCGTGAGAGTTGCCTTGCCAGTACCACCGCCCTGGTCCACATTACCTTGTGAATGTAAATTTAC